>JACJUY010007645.1:29492-39878 GCA_014220935.1 Platorchestia sp. MABIK
TTGTTCATCTACGTGAAGTAATCGTACAGTATGTGTGTAGGATTTGTTCATCTACGTGAAGTAATAGTACAGTATGTGTGAAGGATTTGTTCATCTACGTGAAGTAATCGTACAGTATGTGTGTAGGATTTGTTCATCTACGTGAAGTAATAGTACAGTATGTGTGTAGGATTTGTTCATCTACGTGAAGTAATAGTACAGTGTGTGTTTAGAATTTGATCATCTACGTGAAGTAATCGTACAGTGTGTGTATAGAATTTGTTCATCTACGTGAAGTAATCGTACAGTATGTGTGTAGGATTTGTTCATCTACGTGAAGTAATAGTACAGTGTGTGTATAGAATTTGTTCATCTACGTGAAGTAATCGTACAGTGTGTGTGTAGGATTTGTTCATCTACGTGAAGTAATCGTACAGTATGTGTGTAGGATTTGTTCATCTACGTGAAGTAATAGTACAGTGTGTGTATAGAATTTGTTCATCTACGTGAAGTAATCGTACAGTGTGTGTGTAGAATTTGTTCATCTACGTGAAGTAATCGTACAGTATGTGTGTAGAATTTGTTCATCTACGTGAAGTAATAGTACAGTATGTGTGTAGGATTTGTTCATCTACGTGAAGTAATAGTACAGTATGTGTGTATAGAATTCGATAGAAATCGACAGATAAGTAATGCATAGCAGTCCTAATTGAACACATACATTTCCTGCGCATTTAAAAGCCCGCTGTATGTAAAGTAAGAATGTTCAACATCAGTTTGAATTCTGAAGTGGGCGTTTGAGTAGTGACACCCTGTATAAATAGTCAGAGTGAGTAGTGTTGTCCTGTAAAGCTGTGGTAACGAGCGTGCTCGCAAGGCGCAGTCCAGTCGCGCCAAGACTGGCCAAACAAATGTCGTGATCGATGGCAATGAGTCCAATATTTTTCTGGCTGGGAAATTGAAGGCTTCTTCCGCAGTGCTTTTGCAACGATAATGGCTTCATTTGCTTTTGAATGTCTCCGTGAGGAGCCGGTGACGTTTTTAATTTATCTCTACAAAAGAATCTTACTCTACTAATAAAACCTCGTAGCCGCTACTTCGAAGACCATGATATGTTCAGTGAAAACTAATAAAAAACTTAATTCAGATCATCAGTCGTAGAAATTAACTCAGTGAGGTTAACCAATTGCAAAATCAGAGGTAATCTGATAACTGGGCCAGCATATGACTTTTATTATCTGATGTCACACATTACATTCATAAGGGAAATTAGTTTTAAATAGCGAATAAAAATCTTCGTTTCTCAAATCATACTTTTCAGCAATAGTTATAGCGCTCTAGAAGGACAAAAATAGTTGTAGAACATGAGTTAATATTCAAAAACAACAGCCAAAACAAAATTTTATTTTCATCGTTCGCAGCATCATCACTTTTTATTTTTATCGTTCGCAAGCCTAATGATCACGAACTACAGCCATGCTCACCACCACCAGGTTCACCACCTATTAATGTTCATCACCGTACGATGACCAAGAAATATAGTGATACTCACCAGTACTTTTCACAGTCAACTACCGTAGTTAGCAGACTTGGACAAATTTATCACAATGAAGCATGGATTTGTAGTTGAGGTGTTTGTTTCTTCGAAGTATTGTATGAGCAAGTGTAACCTGTGAGATTACTCTTGGGTAATCTCACAGTAATATCAATTTTGGTAGTTGTGGTGACGGACAGAAAATTTAATGCTATTTGAACTGTTTTTTCGCTCAACAATCATTCATAAATAAAACTAAGTAGAAGAATACTGTGAGTGCGTGTGAGCGTTAGGTTTGGACAGAGAATTTTATTCTGAATAAAATTTCAATAAATATTCATATTAAATAATTTTGAACCCCCTAAAATATTGCCTCATTCCGTATTCATAATTCAGTTAAACATGCCAATAGTTACTGTACAACACAAGTAAGGTGTTAATAAGTCCGGAAACAAAAATGAGTTTAATAAAAGCAATACTGAACTGGAAAGTAAAACTAATTTTGGGACAGCAACAGATCGTTCAACACATAACAAGGCTCCCCAATCAGACACATAATTGCTACGAGTCGTTTGAGTTTGACCGCAATCGCATGAAAGGAAACACATAAATTGGCTCAATGAATCAAGCAAGATAGAGTTGGGTTTTGAAGAGAGCACCGAATTACCATCGAATACGAATGAAGGATTGCAAATTAGCGCCATCCTCAATTTGGTGATTATCGCCTCCCATTCCAGTCGCTTTGTTTATGGTTCCAATAAGTTCCAGTGCTCCCAGCGACGGCGAATGAAGTGGCATAGGCAAACAAGGCTGTGTAACTTCCAGTCCCAGCTATCCTGCGACTTCCGAGCTCCACACAGAGACTTGGAGACCATTTGGAGCCGTTCGAGGCCGACCAAGCGCAGCATGCCTCTTGTCGCCCTTCGCTTGGTCCCGTAACTGCCACGTTCAGATATTGACAGGTACAGTTCTGGTGGACACGTTTGAAAACGAATGGTTAAAGCAGAAGCCTCGTTCGGTAATCAACTGCCTCACTGATTTGCATATTTAAAACCAACTAGTCAAGTGAAAGCCACGTCCAGCAATCAGTTTTATGATATGTGCGTTCAATAAAAGTAAGCCTAGCCATATCTGAGAGTGGAAGTTACTCGATCCAACAGCACCTGTTCCTAGAAATGAATCTGTCCAGCAAGTCCCAGGAAGATAATTAGAACAACGATATTTGCGTCATTTATTCACCCATTTATTAGTCACTTCTTAAATCTAAAGCATTTAATCCTCAAAAAACAAATTTCAGCGGAAAATCGTTTGGCTCACCCACATCAAGCTCAAGAAAACGCAGAGGCTCGTAACTTCACGTGGTGGTGTCAGATATCTTAACTTCAGATTGATCTTAAAACGACAGCTCAGGAGCAAAAAATTAAGTCTCATCTCCCAAAAATCAATTCAAGTATAATCTCTGTAGTAACAACATTAACATCATGGAACAGAAATTTTTCAACATGATTTCATACGAGAAAACCTTTGAATAATAGAAGCCTGACCAACCAAAGTGGGCTATTTACTCGATTAGTTGACAAGGCAACGAAAACGTTGTCAGAAAAAATATTTACTACTTACTTCATTTTGGTATGTCTCCCTTATATTAAAATCGTTAGACGCCATAGAAATCCCGCCTTCATTATCTACAGGTAAAATTAAAACTTCCAGACTCTCTAATTACAGTCACTGTATTAAATTTCGTCAATTAATGAAGGCACTCAGGGGTGCATGTACGTGGACCTTTTATACAAGATATTTCTTTTCTAAAAAATACTCAGGAAATTCTCTTAGTTTCATCTAGGGGAATTTTTCTCTTCGAAGAACAGGTGAGTTACGAGAGAGACTTTCAGTCCTCTCACCATAGAGATCTAGATACTGTTGCCGTCGGTAGTGTTTTGCATTTTAGTTTTTCCATGAATTCTGACGGAGAATCTCCGCTGAGCAGTCTCGCACCCTATAAGCTTCACAACACCATCATGAGTCAAAATGATATTGCACATTCTGAACCAAATGCTATGCTAATTTTTCAGTTTAAACTTTACTGACATACTTCACTCATAACACAGAATGTGCATTTACTATCTTCATTTGGGAATTGTTGTCTAATATGGATTATCGTCTGCGCTAGCTGTTTCCATCACTTGACGGTAGAGCATCACACAGGGACAAGAAAGACTCAGGTTAAAGTCCAATTCTCGTAACAGGGATATTTTCAATATAGCTAAACAGCTTCTCTGACGATTGAGGAAAACGAATACGAGTAGAAGAGTTTACAAGGGATATCCTTTCCCTGACTGAACTCCTCTCCCTCTCTTCATGATGAGAACATCAAAAACCAACGTGCTACGTGATTGCAATAATGTGGAGATTAACAAAGATTTACTAGTCTCTCTCAAGTAGTTGCTTCCATTCTAGATAATATTTGTTCTCTTTTTGAAATAATCTCAGAGTTTGAACATATATGTAGCCCATATCTTGGAATGATAAACGTGAACAAACGTAACAAAGAAATATCTGAACAACTGCAGTTAGATTTCAGTTAACGGGCATGAAAATATTGTGCTTCTACTTCCAACGAAATCAATTAAGGTTCACATACCAACTACTTTTAAAAAGCCTTGAATGGCGACGTGATATAGGATACCTATCGATTGTTCTTACCTATCAAACTCTGATGGTTTTATTTGTTTAAACTCTTGCACGTTTGCATGGTAGCCACCTTCCACGCTCTGCCTCTACTAGTAACATACGGCAAAATTCCACGCCATAGTTTCAGAAATGAGAAAGGAGTACATTCATTTTCACGTAACAGATAATTCAAGTTTTTCATTATCCCTAGGGATGAATTTCCCTATTTCTTGGTACAACTTATTTATCCGACGCGTTGTACTGTGGAAACGGTCTGGAACCTATATTCATTTTACGAGATGTTTCCTATCGTTTCTTCCGCATGTTTTTTTTATAAAAATGCCTTTGAATGAAATTAATTATTTCTACTTAACTAGGAAGAATGTTTAATGACCAAATTTTAGTTAAATATTAACTTAAATAAAAACAACCAGACAAAACCGGCCTGGGGTGGTCTAGCAGGTAATAAAATCCGCTGTATTATGTTTGATATCTAGATCTGTAGATCCCTGGAATATTCACATAGTTAGCTTCATAATTATCTTAAGAGGAGCACATGTTGAAACAAACATAGGACATGTGAATGGGTATAGCTCGTTATTATTAACGGGTAGAATTAAACATTTTCATAAAAATAGACTAAAATTTCTTCAATAAACTGAAAAGGAACCCACAAGAAGGTTGTTGAAGCATTATGCAATTTTTTAACATCGGACATTCAGTTTACTTCAAATCAGAAACTGCTAACAGTGCTCAATACGAAATTGAAGATGATTTAAGCCAGTATTGTTGTTGATGAGAATCACGTTCAGTGCTATTGATTACTGTCAGTTATTTTTGCTTCTCGGAAATTAATTGATTTTACGAACGCATGTAATTGTCGTTGCAGGTTTGATAGCATCAGTTCTAGTTGAAGAAGGGCAATGATTGCGTGGTCATGCCTCTTCATGTACTAAGAAATGTAAGCAAATTAGTTTACGCGAACAAAAGTCGTTGGTAAGTAAGGCCAATTTTGCATTCGATACAAATCGTTTTCTTAAATACAAAATTTGACAGATATTCAAATCTGATTGTAAATCTAAAAAAACTAAAATAAATTATTGCTCTCGTCTCTGGCTTCTGAGACGACACCTTACATGAAGCGCCGACTGGTAAGCCCGTGCTGACATCTCAATAGGTCCTGATCTGCTTTTTCTGTCTCTTGGCCGAAGGCTGTTACTCCTTGTGATTTACTCGATAGAGACTCGAAATACTTCCTGACGAGATTTATTCTCTAACACTTGGTTAGTGTGACACGCACAGAGACTTTTTTCTCACCAGTTTGAGTTGAACGAGAACAAGTTTATTAGGTGTACGGTACGCATCTTCTTTGCCGGAGATGTCTTCAGTACCTCACTTTCCTACGATGTTGATGGCTGATAAAGTTTGTAGGACGTGGACTACGTTGCTCATTGTTAGGCGGGGCGGGAAAACGTAGTGTTAGACACATTGTGTTTTTATATCACTCGCCCTTACGACTACCCAGTACTTATGCTGAGCTTCAGTAAAATTGGCGAATAATTAGCGATGCTCCAAATTAGAGCAGCTCTGGTGCTTTTGCGTAACATTTTCACGCAAGGTTTGATGGTTAAATTAGAGCGCCATCATTTTTACTGCCGCGGCCAAAGCAAATTATGCCTTGGAAATATTAATAATTCGATAAAAATCAGTGAATAGGTTCAACAGAATTTAAATAAATCATAAAGCAGCGCATTATCTGACGCGAGAAATATTTTTAATAAGACAGGAGTATCAAGTTCACATATGGCATCAGATCCTGTCTAGGCCGCCATGACCGTCTTTGAGCCGCATCAGAACAGCTCGGTCTGAACTTCAAAGGTTTCTTTTCGAGTCATAAAATTTGTAATTTGTGCTGAGGTAATTTCGAAGGCACGACAGCCCTAATTACATAAGCTGATCAAATTTCGCTGCCTATAATTAAGTGCTCCGCTTGCGCTCCCGTATGCGTTCTTTTCAAGTGCCGTGGCCGAGGTCTCGACGCGACGGGTTGCTTCTCACTGACCTGCAATTTCATATTTTGAATTTATCATCGAGTAATTCCCCGAGTTCGGTGTTCTTTACTTTGAATTTATCATCGAGTTATTCCCCGAGTTCAGTGTTCGTTACTTTGAATTCATCATCGAGTAATTCCCCGAGTTCGGTGTTCGTCACTTTGAATTTATCATCGAGTAATGCCCCGAGTTCGGTGTTCTTGAGCTCCTGCGGCTCCTACCAAAGCAACATAATACTTCAAGTTAGACCATAGGAGAAGCATGAGCCCTGAATGCGTACAGCATTTTAACAATTTCAAGAGCTAAAAGGAACACATTTCAACTGGAACCTTTTGCATTGATTTGCATGCGCTCGTTTGCATCCTTCTTCCCAACTATTGGTACTGGAAATAACAGTATCAACCTACAGTTAAGTAATGTCTGGATATTAGTAAATACAGACAATACAGCTGAAAAGCTGAAGGTTCGTAAACCTAGACAGCGCAGAAATCGAGTTTAAACTCTCACTGTAGAGCAAAGTACATATTTAGCAAAATACATAGGCGTTGTCGAATCTACGAACTGATTATCGTTTAAAAAATCTTGCCAAGTAAACAGTGAATATTGTCGTAAACATGTTGTGACACCTTGATGAAAATGAAACATGTATCTTTTAACTGAAGTGTTTTCTACATGCGTTTAATGAAATAATTTAACAATAGAAGCAAAATAATTACAAATCCTTGAAAAAAGATGAGCGCATTTGATTGTATAGCTAGCTCTACGAACATGACTTAATTAGAGTTATAAAGAAACTTCACATGCCCATCGAGTACTTTTCAAGTGGTATCTGTTTTGAAATGAGTAAAATTAATAGCTAACTTTTCAAAAATCTATATCATTCTTTACCATAAAATAAGAAAAGATGTTGACGCCAAAGATGGGCTTAAAAAAAATACGTAAAAGAAGCTCACAGGAAAAAGTAGTGCTTCAAATCCATGGTTTTCAACATTAGAGCTCATTTACAAAATTGTTTCAGAAAAATTGAATTATGGAAGCGTTTTCTTTCAGAAGAGAAAACTTTTGGCCTTAAGAGTCTGAGGGAAGCTCTACAAAAAGGTTCCAATCTGATATTTCGCCTGATAAATTTAATTAGACTGAAAAGGTCCTTTTTTCGCCATCTGAGACGACTTTTTATGCTAGAGGTAATGAGCTCTTGGTGTGTCTTCCCTGAGGCGCCCTCGAACTGAAATCAATTCTTGCTCAAAGTGAACTGTTCAAATTTGAGAACAATTACACCACGTTTACAAGAAACATTAATATTATTTTACCGTTGCTATGAGGAAAATTGTTGGTACACACAAAAACTTTCGCGTGAACACTCCTTACAAATACAGCAGTACCGAGAAGAAACGTCATGTCGCCATGTCAATTCACGTACAAGTCTTCCTCTAAAAGTGCCCTTACGATATTTTTCATACCAACTAATAATTGTACTGTAGGTCATGTAAGACTTTGATGTAGACCCTCTGGACACAAATTAGATGAAAATTAAATTACCATAAATTTATCAGAAGTGAGTGCAACAATGTGCAGTAACTATCATATAAAGTCTAGTAGTTATCAAAGTCTAGTAATTCCTTGGCACATCTCTCGATTCGGGATCATTCATTCCCTAAGGCAATTACCTCAGTCCAAACACCAACTCTTCTTTAACGCGTTTCCTGCGGTGGGATATACTCAAGTTCAATATTAAATTCAAATTTAAAGCCAATTGCATTAAGCAATTTTGAAAATAGCAAACATTAACTGGATTGTACCTTCATTTAGCTTTCATTAAAAATTCGTAAAACTTGAGTTAGTGACTGCAAGTCGATCAGTAACATTAAAAAAATTCTCTCAGTGGCAACCAGTGGGTCCCTTCGCCGGAAATGTGTTAAATCATGTATCTCAATTGATATGTGTTCTTTATTAGCTTAGCATTCAAATGCTCATACTGATTCTTCGTAAGTAGGAGGAGTGTATTTTTCTTTCTTTCCTTCAGGCACTAATAGGAATGTGTTCTTTATAATTACGTTGCTCTTGGATCTCATTGACTCACGCTCTACAATACAAGTACGCATTTTCACAAGCATGCTCATACACAAACTTTCAAGCCTTGATGCTATGCGCATACACACGTATTTTACGTGCAAATTACACTCATTCACATGAATTTCCCATACACATAAAAAACCCTTACCAAAAGTGCACTAACACACACGAAAACAAGCCCGGTAACTCATCCATGAGTTTGATGATCACGCTTCAATAGCTTGGGCTGGGGCCCTCTCGATAGTACCAGGTCGCAGGTGCGCGGGAGGAGGCTCCAGAGAGCTACATGTCCCCGAGTCTTTCCTCCGCCAGGTCCAAGAAACGAGGGGCCCACAATACAGCAAATCTAATTAAACTTCGCCGCTGCATAGAACTTCGCGCCTGCCTAATTGCACCCAGAATTTGAGGCCTGGGTGGGAGAAGTTCCGCGTAGCTTGCTCAGGTGCGTCGTACCTGGGCAATGGAGGTATCGGCCTCATGGAAAACCTAGCATGGAATTCTGAGAGGAAACTAGGGCCGAGGCTCTAAGAGAAAACTAGATCTCGGACCTCAGGAAGCTACTACGTCTGAGAGTTTGGGAAAAAACTAGGTGTAGCGTTTTTGGAGGAAACTAGACTGAAACTTTTGTCGAAACCCATGTCTGAAATCATTTCGTAAGAAATGTCTGAGGTTTTAGAAGAAAACCATGTGTGAAACTTTCATAGAGAATGAGGCCAGAGACAAAGGGAAAAACTAGGCCAGGAACTTTTTTACAAAAACATGTCTGAGATTCTAGACGAAAAACAAGTCAGGAAATTAAGTACAATCAAGGCTTTGGACGTCGTACTATAACAAGATCTGTGACAATAAACGAAAACCTGAACCAAAGCTTTGATAACGATGCTTTGGTTCGAAGAGTGATCTGTTTTACTGAAGCAGTGAGGTTTTGCGGTCAAACCTGACGGATGCGTTATCGGCATGTAGGATCTACACGATAGAGGTGTGTTTGATTTCGAGGAATTGACTTCTAAAATTATACAGTGAACAGCGACATCAATTTATAGCCTTTCCATGCTGGAAATGACACAACCTTCAATGCGTTGCATTTGTACAGCACCTTTTACAAAGTAAAATTTTCAAATTTGTTTTTTCATAATAGAAAACATGACCATTAAAACAGTCATGATAGAAAACATGACCATTAAAACAATTCTGTATCTGGCAATCCAGCAGGTGCAAATACTGAATAGTTTTTATGTAGAAATGCGATTAAAATCGAAAAAATTTGATTCTTTTGGCTAGAAAAGTTATAATCTGTCTATTCTGATTAATATACGAGCTGATCTATTTTGCTTCTCACATCACTCTGTTCAGTTCCTCCGATAAAGTTCCGGATCTAATGCATGACCCAATGAGAATCGTATAATTTTCGAGTGAACAAAATAGAGAGTAATATCTTTCAAACCATGCTCATTACTGTCCAGGATAATCAAAGTGAATTTCTGGTAAAAACATTTTGAGTTTGAGAATGGTATTAATTTCAAGAGCGCTTCATGAAGGAAGGTGGTCGATATGGAATTGACGCAATTCTAGCATACATGAGCATGTGTGTACGAGTGTGACCCCGTCGAGTCGCCCACACGGAGGCGTCCCCAGTTCGAGCGCGCGGGCTGTGCGCGACAGCCCGCGACTTCGAGGGCGCTGGATGCCACTTCCTGTAATCGAGAATTTCACGTGAGGCGACAGCCGACTAATAATCCAGGTAGCCTAAATACAAGTAGGTCTAGGCAGCCCAACGTATAGGCATCGGCCACCTCGAGCTCTCAGCATGTTGCTACAGAACTTCGATATAGAACATGATGCTATA
Source organism: Platorchestia sp. MABIK (assembly GCA_014220935.1). NCBI lineage: Eukaryota > Metazoa > Arthropoda > Malacostraca > Amphipoda > Talitridae > Platorchestia > Platorchestia sp. MABIK. Next base: position 39,646 of record JACJUY010007645.1, read on the forward strand.
GAACTTCGATATAGAACATGATGCTATAGAACTTCGATGTAGAACATGATGCTATAGAACTTCGATGTAGAACATGATGCTATAGAACTTCGATATAGAACATGATGCTATAGAACTTGGATATAGAACATGATGCTATAGAACTTCGATGTAGAACATGATGCTATAGAACTTCGATATAGAACATGATGCTATAGAACTTCGATGTAGAACATGATGCTATAGAACTTCGA
>JACJUY010007646.1:12491-42455 GCA_014220935.1 Platorchestia sp. MABIK
TGCGCGGCGCAAACTTTTGGTTTGTGTTTATCGCGTCTCGGTTATAAGTATTTACATTAATTACTGTATGGCTAGAAACGCTTCATTGAGAACCCTTGGTCTGCTGAAGAGCTTACCGAGAATCACGTTGGTAAACCCCACACTGCAAAGCACTCACTTCTAACTGAAGCTGTAGGTTTTTAAGTCAGTGCTCAATTTGTTGAGCTTTTGAATATTCGACATGCATGTAGGTTGAGACAGATTTAGTTTTAGGGAAACTTAAATATGAATAATATTCAGCATAGAAACAGGGCCAAGATAAACTTAGATATACGGAAACTCGACGTACGGAAAGAATGTATTTCGTAGCTTCAACCACTCATACTGGCGCCATAAGTCTCATAGCCTTGTACACAAGGGTGCGGACTGCTGGTATATTGGCATTCTGAGTGGTATTTGATGCTTGCAAATGTGGGATGTGCGGCGTGGTATAAATGCTACGCAAAACACTTGTAGCAAGGGACATAGAAGGGTCTATTTTTCTGATGCATATTTCTTTCTTATCGCTAGTAATTGTTATATTTAAATAGGTCGTCATATACCGCCTATCTAATCAGCAGATAAGTGATGTGTCATGAATAAGATACCGACTATGTTGTGAATATAACTCGGTAGTTCTTTTATGGTGTGCGTGATTCCGCTGCGCGATAGGGTGATCGCTTCAGTCACATGCAAGAAAAGTATCGACGTTAACAGAAATAGTCCACGTACTTGATAAGTTAGGTTTGGAAATTAAAGTTTCTTGTTAACTTTACATTCATCAAAGTCTAATGTCTGAGTGACTTGCTTATAAATTTGAAACTGAAATGTCAAGAATCGCTCCGACTTGGTTATTTCGGAGACCATAACAAAATTGACTAGGCTCTCGTTGCTTAACTTCGATACAGTAACGATTGCGATGCTACAGCACAGCTGAGTTGGGTTTCAGGTGTCTCATTTATCAGCCGTCAAACAACGAACTAATGACATTGGCTGCAATATTGTAAGTGCTATTTTGCAGGAAGGAAAGGGGTGGTATAAATTCAAGGGAACATTAATCAGTAGTTAAATAATGAAAAGGGTTGCTGTTTACAAATATAAAGTAGTTCATTAATCAGCTTTGAAGTAATAAAAGTGCGTGTGATATTCTACGTGCGTTCTCCAAGAGCGGAGAAAGGGGATTGTAGGTAGTCATAAAAATATATTCTCGAACCACTGTCGTGAACAAATCAACTACATCCTCTAAGATGCGAGGCACTTTTGTTTCCAACTGCTACCATTTTAATTCACGGACGGGGTTAGCATTCATTATTTTGTGGTTATATCTTCTGCAACTGTCTGAGTACAATCAAGCTTTCATTTCTTGTTCAATTTTATCTACACCGGCGAAACTCAGACTCATCTTTTGTTTTCTTTCTTTGCCACTATTCTTTTCTTGAAATTACGTCCGCGTCACATGTTTTTCTACACTTTCATTGTTTTACTTTTGTTATCACTGTTTGGAAAAGGACAAACGTATTTTTGACAAAATTTCACCAAACATCTCTGCTCGCCACTAACAGCATTTTTTTTTACTCGCATTCATATCAACGTTCTTATCAGGAGCTCTGAAGGCGCACAGCTGCTTCATTTTATTAACGGTATTTTCAGCGTAGATTCTAGCGCAGCAAAGCACAAAAGTTGAGACGGTACACGTGTTGTCCACATGACCGTCACCGTGACACTGCCGAGGGAGCTTCCCTCACGCGCTATCGATTGCTCGCTATAAATGCTACCTGATCCTCTTCTCGGGCCTGAACACGAGCCCTCTGATTTGTGTAGTCAGTTCTCATAAAACTATGTTCTTCTCGCTCTCTCAGTGAAAACTGTGGTGTACGACAGTCTAATAATGTGCTGTAATTATGTTTAGCTCTTGAGAATGAACCGCTAGCTGTTAAAAGTGCACTCCTTTGTACGCATGTATCGCTGAATGTGCGTTACACGTTTGACGGTTGTGTAACGAAATGAGTTATTCCGAATTGTAACTCAACTTTTATACCTCAGAAACATGTAAAAAGATACACTTGAACCGAAGAAAACTGTCAAAATTATTTATGATTAAAGAATATTCTTATTCTAACACAATCCAAAATTGTGGAATTGCAGTTTCAACTGGTATAATGTTCAAACAATGATGAAGTATGAATATGTAAAACAATTCAAGTTTCTCTTCTTGAACAAAAATTTATTTGGCGCTTTTCGAAAAAGTTTTTTTTTACTATTCTGTTAGTTAAATAAGAGTATTTTTTACTTGAAAAGAGTTCTTTGTTGAAATGAGTGACATTTTATTCACAGCGTCTGTTAAAGGGTGTACTAATATTTTATCTTCTGGAATAAGCACTTCTTGGATGAAAATGCGTCCCATGCTAGAAGTTCTGTTGACCTTTTACTGTTGGAATACAAATTTTGTTGTTTTGTTAAGGATATTTTTTTGTCGGTTCACTGCTGTCCTTTCTTCCAGCACCTATGACTTCATTAACTTTTATCTTGCTTCATAAACTTTCCTAACCTGCTGTGACCATGCGCTGGAAATTTTGTGACGTAACACATCTTGTACATAAATTCTCCGTTCCCTTAACTACATACTAAATGATGCCTTTCTCTATCCTCGCTTTGAAATACCTTCGTTGTGGTTAGGAAGGCTTAAACTAACCCATAATCTAACCTAATTTTTCAGCACGTGAACGATTTATTCATTGTTTTTCTGTGATAGGCTCGTGGAAGACTATTCAAAGCGAAACTTGAATACAGTAAAATAAAAATAATTCTTAGCGTTTTATCTGCCTCACCCAACAGAATATCGGCCAACCCCTTCTCGATACGCATGCTTTCACTTCCGGGATTTCTTTTGGGCTTTCAGTCTCAGACGCGCCCGACTTTTACTTGGCATTCAAAAGGCTCTCAATTTCATATGAAAACGTTCCACCAATTTGATGGGCTTGCTGCCAGTAGAAGTAAATGTTCCTGCAACATCAGTGACGCTTGCCTTTTTCCAGACCCCAAGCCTGCGATGTCGGGGGCAGAGTTTCCAAGCAGCCACAGCACGGCGGCGGCGCCTCCGTCGGCACCCGAACGGCGCATCTACGTGAACACCGGCTACATCCGGTCGCTGCACGGTCTCCTCAAAATTGCACACATGGTCAGTGTCCTGCTCTTGCTTTGTTTCGAGTGGGACTTGTGGAATTTTGATCTCACTCTTCACGTGATTTCACTCAAGTTTTTTTTGTGCTATTGCTTTTTAAATTGTCTACTATTTTATCAGTGTTAGGCTGTATACTTGGCGACCTTTGAAATTTCTCCCTCAATTAGAAGCATCTATGATATCAAGTGCCTCTTGCTTGCATTGCAAAGGTTGCCTTTGTACCTTCGATAGACGAGGTTTCAGTCAAATTTTGGAGTAGGGATTGGATGTGTCCGTATTAATGACTGTCATCCGTCCCTGCCAGGTGCTGAGCATCATCCTCTTCATCTGCACGATGGTGTCCCTGTACGTATATCACCCCAGCGCCAACTACCTCGCTTTTGTGGCCATGACGGGGTTCTGGTCGTCTGCCATCTTGCTTTTCCTTTACGTCATCAACGTGGTTACATTCCTCACCGTCGTGCCTTGGGTTCGAGTGGTGAGTTGTGAGAGAAATGGCTTCTTTTGGACCCGCTCAACATTTTGCATTTGGTGCTCTTGTTAGTCACGGTTCGGCGAGTCCAGACCTCTTGAAATTTATGTAATTTTATCAAGGTAAGGTATACTGTTGTAATTTTCTTATAGTGCTCAGAATTTAAATCTTGAGCTTGCACAGTCAGAACTTTATTTGAGTTGTAGAGAACTGTTCTCCATTAAAACTTTGAATATACATAATGTGTATGGCGCATAATGTAACGGGCGACAAAAAAGACGGGAACTTTTTAGCAATCTGATGAAACCAAGAGCAATGGAAGAAAAATATTTCATTCAAATTATTGAAAACTTAAAACATGTCTTTTGAGAAACAGTAGTGGAATTTTAATTTTTTTAAATTACGTCCCGTAGATGGCGTCCTGTACGAATGCATGCTTGAAATCTACTGTTAAGATTCCTCATTGACCGCTGTAACATTTCAGCTGGGATAGATACTGTGAATTTAATCCTGAATTTTCTATTTTAACTCATTCAGAGTTATTAGTCGAGTCGTGTACACTTTACTTATGAGATAGCCCTAAGAGAAAAAATCACCATCGAACAAATCGGGCGATCTAAGGGCCAGGAAACGTTACCGAATCTTGAGATCACACGGTTACCGAATTGAGACTGTGCGAGAATTGTTAGGTAACCGTATACGCACAGACACCATCGTGCAGATGAAAAGGATGATGATCAGTACCTGGCCGGGGCGGATGACAGTCATTAATACGGACACATCCAATCCATACTCCAAAAATTGGACTGAAACCTCGTCAACTTAAAGTACATAGGAAATCTTTGCAATGCAAACAAGGAGCACTTGATAGCATAAGATGATTCTAATTGAGTGAGCAGTTTGAAGGGTCTCCATGTATACAGTCGAACACTGATAAAATAATAGACAATCTTAAGAGCAGTAGCACAAAAAAAACTTCAGTGAAATCACGTGAAGAGTGAGATCGAAGTTCCACAAGTCCCACTTGAAACAAAACAAGAGCAGGACACTGACCATGTGTGCAATTTTTAGGAGACCGTGCAGCGACCATTAATCTATTTCATCTTGAAGCCCTCACTAACTTTTCTCATTGGACTTTCTTCATGTTATTGATCTTGTTGTATGACATTTTTTCGCCCTTCTAACTCTAAACTGTCTCTATATGAAAGCATCTGTTGCAAGCAAGTATTGTAGTGAAGCACAACACTACCCATTATGATGAAAGACGTGGGTACTGAGATTTCACTCTTAGCTGCACTTTGACCACCATTCAAAATCCTCGCTTGCAACCTTGGGACACATGTTTATATGAGGGCTGTGTTGCAGGAGCTGGTCTACACGGCCCTGATGGCCTTCTTCGCGTTTGTGGCGGGCTGCGTCGCCGCCGACGGAGCGGCTAGAGGGTAAAATGCTTCTTTGCTGCGCTACAGAGTAGCTTCCTTTGTACATTCGATAATCCAAAAAATCATTTTCTTTGATGCGTGTGGCGGCTACGGGAGAGCAGGTGTTATACAGGAAATCTATAGGGGCTTGTCTGGGAAAAAATTGATGGAAGTTTTGGAGAGGTTTGTAGAGGTTTTGTGGTGGATTGATTGAACTGATCATGAGGAAATTGTTATTGGTCCTTACATTGTTAGTGGTCGGTCCTTAAGATGCTTGTTTGAGGTCTTTATGCAAATTATTCGAGGTTCTCAGGGGGTGATTACAGGAGATTGCAGAGGTCGTGAGGAGAGTTAAAATGTTTTGAATTCCTGAATTTCTTCAAGAGTGTTCTTGAGTCATTGCTGTCAGGTATAGTTAAACCCTGTCTTTGGGATCAAATTCACTCTTCTATTTCTATGGTGCTTGACCTAGGTTTAATACCTCCTGATTCTGGGGATCCAAAAGTTCAAAGTCTCTTTGAAGAAATGTAGAGAGCTCACGTTTTGTAGAGTATGGAGCTTTCTAATTTTCTGTTGATTTATTTCATCTGACCAAAGTCTCATGTGTTGAGGTAACTATTTTGAATAAAATGCACTTACAGGGTTTTACTTGCATGTGAGGCTCTCTGTGCTAATAATTAAAGTTAGACAACTTCCACATCTTAGATTGTTTTTGATATGCCTGGGAAATCACTTCCCAAATTTGTCTAACCGATAAAGGCGTTAATCATTTTCAAAATGCTGTCTATGATTGAGTTAACTGCAGAGATTGAAAGCTGGTTACGATAATGTAGAATTCAACATAAAAAATTTTATGTCATCAAAGATCAATGACTTGGACACCATTCGTGTAGTCAACTGATATTTTTGCAGTATGAGCGTGATAAAACAATATCTGTTAGTCTGAGTCATCTTCAAGCCCTCACTAACTTTTTTCAGTGGACATTCTTCGCGTTAAACTCTTGCCAAGTGCGTGTTTAAAGACCAAGATACGATCTCCATATATTTTTTTGACTAATAAATCCTGCGCTGATAGAAAACAGCTGCTTGGATAATCCATGCTGATATATTCAAACACATGTATCTTCACGATGCTACCTTCCCCTGTTGAAATAATTCCCCATTTGTGCAGGTTCGACTCAGCGTACGGAGCAGCGTCTTTCTTCGCATTCGCGCTGATGCTCGTGTATGCCTTCAACGCTTTCATCCTCTTCAGACTGATGAGGGACGGAGTGCGGCTCGTCACCACAGAGACCACCACCGTCACCACCACCGTGCCTTCTTAGCTGCTCGCGTCACCTCTCTCTTGTGCCTCGTTTGCTGGTGCCATGAACACAATCTCGTTTCCTTAGCTGCTGTTCTGCACACTCTTTTCCCCTCCTGAAATTATTTTCATTTGCTCCAGGTACACGTGCTTTTTCTCCAGATGTCATTACTCGGTTTTTCTTAACTGCAATTTTAGTTTTCCCCAGCTGGCAATACCACGTTTTCCCCAGCTGACAATACCATGTTTTCCGAACTGCCATTACTTAGTTTTTACGAGATGCCATTACTCTTATCTGCTTGTCAGTGGATCTAACTAGTAATTTTCTAATTGCCATTTTGAATTGGAATAATCCTTGCACATAGGCCATCAATCTTTCCATATTATGCAAGTAGAACAAATTCTGTATTGTTGGTACACGCTTTGGTAAAGCCTTTCATCACAACTTCTCAGTGAGGAGAGCATACAGAGAATGAGAGCACATGTGAAGCGTGATGTGTTACTCTATTCCCGGTCGAGGTGCAATCTATGAAGGCCACGATCCCGAATCTTCGTTGCTTGGAGGGTTTTTAAACTGCATTAATTTCTACCTTGCGCTCCTAATTACTGTTATGGAATTGGATGCTTTGATCTGTGCTGCACATTCGCGGCTTCGGTAGCGAATTGCAGCGCACCCGGACGATCTGTGGTGTTGGCTTAGCTTAAACGTGGGGCTTATGCTCTCAATGCTATTGCTTTGGTATATTTAACAGGATCTTCGTTTACTCTGAATTGTGCGAGATTAACTAAGTATGGTTTGTAATAGCCTTTGTGGGTTGTACAGGATTTTAGATAACTTAGGTTTGTGCATAGTGAAGCAAAAACCACCTCCACTCTCGTGACAGCCCTGAGGCCACATACGATTTTGTTTTCACTGCGTCTCGAGGCAATCATACAAGCACAAGTCGCTGCAACAGATAAAGTCGAATGAGATTAATACACTTCTTTGTATTTAAGTCACTGAGGCCAAAAGCTGTGGTAGAACTGCCAAATTTAGCCTTTTAAATTTTAGATCACACACTGTAGAGTCATGAATCCAATTGCCATCGAATTGTACAGGGTCTTGGTTCACTTCAGATTCTTTAAAGATTATTACACTTCCAATGTGCGGATATTTTGCTTCTCCGAATATTCTTTCTTTCTTGTTAAAGGCCATAATGGAAACTCTTCATTTATTTTAAAAAGGAATGCCAAATTGCAATTTCCTTTAGCGTCAAACATGTTATAATTTTTCACAATTTTTTTGTCGAGTATTGTGGTTCAGCGCAGTAAGTAAAATATTCTGCAACTGGCGTGAATTAGTGGAGTCAAGGAATACTTTTTTTATTTTGAGGTTTTCATTTGAATGTCATTTTTTCCTTTGAAATTCAAACTTTGTATTTAATTTTTCAGTGTTCAGGTGTTGAAATTTTTTTGTAGGCACTCTATGATTAACTAGTACGCGCACCATCATTAATTTGTACGGGCGGTCACTACGGAATATGAAACAGGAACCGCAGTGCAGCGATGAGAGGAGTAGCAACTCTGCCCTTTTAAGCCTTTCCAAGTTCTTCACCCGTAGTGTATAATAGAAATTTTCCTTATTCTCGTGTTACGTGTTCCTGTAGTTGAGAATCAAATTACTTTCATTGTGTCGTTGTTGATATTCAGTTTGTTGCCGTGACTCTAGCTTCTGTAAGAGAGGCCACAGTTCATTCCAAAAGCTTGTCTATCTTGTTTAATCTTAGACCTTCTAAATTACTTTTAGCTTGCATTCCTTAACTTATTTTAAGTTTTCTTCTCACTAATATGAAATTTAGTTCTAACTGTTAATTTTCAAGTTGTAAGTAATTATAATAACCCTTTTCTTATTAGTGCTGCATCGAGTGAAAAGTTGGTGCAAGACGGTTAGGAGTTAGGCATTTGGCGGCGAATGTTCGTATGCGTTCATGCAATATCATCAACAAAGGATAACATCTTAAATTGTTCGGAATAAGCCTTTAACGAGAAATGAGTTTTGGTTTGAATCGTAAAAATCGTTTTTTTGTTAGAAATTGGGAGCTACTTAGGTCTCATGCCGATTTACGGTGTTTATGAAGCTTAGATCAAAACTTTATTATGTTCATAGCGAAGTTCGCGTGTGGATCGAGTTTAGTATGTTGTTGTTTCTCGGAAAGTGAGCAACTTTATTTTACGCAAGTGTTTAGATTTTAGACGTGCTCATGAAGTGCCTATAACCGTTGTGTACTGCGCACTTACACTCGGCATTTTGGAGATGTTGCTTTCTATAACTTCATTTCTTCTGACATTCCTTCTAACCGTCCATTCATAGATAACTGATTTAATGAATCCGCATTCCAATACGCGGACGACCTGGTTATTGGTCGATATTTTTTGTCCAAACCTGCAACGTTCAGTAAGGACATAACTGCACATTCCATGGCGATCGTTAAGTGTTGTGAGAACAGTTCCAAAATTTGAGTGTTCAGTTGAACAAAACGGCGAGTTTCTTTTGTGTTCATTGACAGCGTGAGAATGGTTTTAACATTCTAGTGTTCAGTTGGGAATAATTGCGCCCTTAATTTGGATCTTTGTGTAGTGTCAGGATAATTGTTGTTTAACTCTAGCGTTCAGTTTCTTGAGTGAAACGTTGAATATAATAATAATAATAATAATAATAATAAGTGTTCATTTACAGCAGTGGTTCTTAACCTGGGGGGTGCGAGCCTCGGCTGTAGAGCCTGATTTTTCCCAGCAATGTTTTTAACAAAAGAGTTAAATTTCACTGTTGAATGTTTGAGGACCTATTTACGATATTCTTTGTTGTGAGCTATTGTTTACCAGTCCATCTGCACACAATTTCCCCTGACAATTCTTAAGGGGGCGTGGGAGTAAAAAGGTTAAGAACCACTGATTTAAAGGTTTTCGCCACATCTAGATTACAATTGCTTGCTTGCGCCATTACGGTGAGCATCCGGTGTGATCTTAGAGCTTTCTGACCTAAGGCCGGATTAATCTTTAGGTTCAACATTCTATTATGCTAAAAATGCTTAAAAGATAATATTGAATCATGAAATGCCTAAATTCGAAAACCATCTAAATCGTGGTTACTGGTTAAGAAAGTCTGTGTGACAACTTCCATATTAAGTAGTAGTTATATCAGTGCATGTTTTCATGGACTGTCTTATCGCTTCTCATTATTTGAACTTGAAATAAATGAAAACATAAATTTCTTCTTCAGGCCCATTATGTTCTTTTAAACTTCCTTGCGCCCTAGTCTGCTGTCACCCAAAGTTTAGCTGCTTAAACTGTAGAAGACATTAGCTTATGAAGTCATTGTTGAAAAGAATGATTTGTTCATATATTTGGTTTATTTTTTGACTTGATGTGTTGAGATTTTTATTGAGAGTCTATAACGTGTCAAGTGACCTTGCGGGACAAAAGTCTACAGTGAATTTAGTTTCACAATATATTCATATATTCCACAGTTGTGCATCAGTGCTCTCAGAAGCGTATGAGGGTCATTGTGTTCGCGTAGAATTTGTCATTTCTTGTGTGTTGTATAATTCTTTAACCGTCAACGCGAACAAGTAAGAATAAATACTACGAAATGTCAATCAGTAGAAAGTTGTCCTTTATCTGTAAATACATTTATGGTGTTAAGGGTACAGATTGATCCTGTTAGTATGTGTAACAAATTCCTGGTCAACTCATTTTGGTGAGCACTTCATGATATCGGGCGATGTCTTTTGTTTCCGTTGCTTTAGGCAACGTTGTTTCTCTTGGTGCGATGCAGAGCTCGTGCTGCGATTTGAAACGTACGTGTGATAACTACCATTCCATAGAAACTAATGTTGTTTGCTGTGCTTAATCTTGTTAATTGTGTTCGTAGGTTTTAATAATCTAACATCCGAGGCATGCAGTGACGCGGCGTGTTTACCTGTGTTTTGCATTTATTTCGTTCCTGTCAAATGAGTTTTCGTCCCAGGTTGGCCTGTTTCTTCTAATCTCTTTTACTGCTGTAAAAGAAATGCTCTCGGTATACTTTCCGAGTGTTTTTCTTGAGTTGATCAACTTGATTGCTGCGGTGGGCAAATTTACAGTCTCTCACAGGAGCCCACCAATAAACCATCAGCTAAGAAGTGGTAAAACTCACTCAAACCACTTGCTGAGCTTTGAAAAATGTCGATACGCTTCCTAGTTCGTGAGTGATGAATCAGCATTGTTTTTCTAACTAATGTAGAATCTAAGTAGCTCATGCGTGTAACACTTGTCCTTTAGTATTTAGTGTTATCTCCTGATCATTGTTAATATTAACCTTTGTTACTCTTCAACCAAATTTTTTAAAACTGGGAAAATTGTATTTTTCTGTTAGATTATTTTTGAAGCGCATTGGAGAACATTTCAGTGCTGTTTATTCTATTTATCTTTTTGCATGCATTTTTCCTGAGTTGAAGTTAGTCCAATCGGTAAAGTATCGGTGCACTTATAACGAATAGACATTCGTTGCGTTTTTTTTTAGAACTATTAGGAATAAAACCATTGTTTCCAGTAGTTGCTAAGGCCATGTATTCTCCTTGGCATCATTTGTAGCTGTAAATTTTCGTTTGCTGACGAACTATTTTTAACTACAGTACAACGCATTCACATTCTCTAAGCTAAAACTTCTATTTTTGTATAATTTTCGACAAGAGCTGCTCCTTCCGCGCAGTTTCGTCGTGTATTTTTGGTCGTGAGAAATGCACTTACTCTTATTTGGTAAAGTAAAAAATAACTGCTATGAGTGATACATAGCATGGGAAAGGGTGTTAGTGTTTCTAACAATGTCTTTGCGTCCAAATAAATTTATTAGTCACCGAACCTCCTCTTTGACCATTTTAGTGCGCGGTGTTCGAGCTTCAGATTCGTAGATGGGTAGCCTGCCACTGCCGTTGCATTTTCAAGAATTTATTGTATTGATTGCTTCTTTTTCTCGCGAGCTCTTCTAGGAGAGGCTAGCATTGGATGCAATCACCCTTTAGCACGAGCGTCGTCGTCTGTATTCTATCTCATTTCTACTTGCGACGCGTTCTGAAACTTTATACTCTGAGCGAAAACGCTTGTAAAATTGTTCTAAAATTAATTTTCCACTTTCGCAACTGCTTTTGATAGCAAATTACTTTTATGCCCGTAACCTCTTCGATTATGTACCATGCGTTTGCCTAGCTTACTTTTAGTAATGCAGTAGATGTTTCTTATTTTTCGGTTAAGTCAGGTTTTTTCATAAATGTATGAACGGAAGCGCTTCTTAGCCGTGCATCACCAGGTTCCATACCATCCTTGAGTTGCATTAGCAAACCAGTATTTAATTTTTCATTATGATGCGCCAACGTTATTTAACGAGTTTTTCGAATGGCTCAACATTATTCGACTAGCTGAGAATGGGGTCAAATTTGTTTCATTTAGATAAGTTTTCCTAACCATTATGATATTGGCCAAGTCAATTGTACCCTTTAATAAAGAAATGAGTTTAATTGCATTTTCATTTTATCGACCTTTTCACTACTTGCAGGATTTTGCTTCAGTTTCCTAGGTCGTACGCAGCAGTTATGTACTGTCATGTTCGACGGCGGTCACTGCACTAGTTACAACTACAGCCCAAACGCTAGTTATTTATTGGCATGCCAGCGTGTAGATAATACCACAAATGAGAACAATCAAATTCAATAGTGTCAACTTGTTTACTTTTCATCTCTGGTGTCCAGAATTGCGGGCTTCTTGCGCCCACCTTTGAACCTATTTTTGTTGGCGGGGGATTTGGCGAACTTGACAGCAGATCGCACACGATCTCTGTACAGTTTAGCTCTGTGTTCAGAGAAGGTCTTCTTGATTTTCGTCTTGGGCGGTGCTTCCAGTTGCTCATCAGTAATTTTGCCCATCTGGTGAAGTTCAATGGCCTCTCTCCTGTCCTTCAGCATGGAGCTACGACGCAGACGCTTGGTCTCCTTTGTCTTCATCTTATGGTACAGCTTCCTGTTTTTCTTGTGAAGCATGAGGGTGCGCATTCGCATTTCACGACGCTCTTCTTTGGACTCGTCGCGCTTCTTGTTGACGAAGCGCTCTCGGCCTCGAACTACCACATCTTTTAACTCTCCTTTTTCGTTTTCTTCTCCCTCTTCATCATCATCGTCGTCACCATCAGCCTCCATGCCTTCTGCGTTGTCATTTTGAGAATCCACTTCCATTTCCTTCTCATTTTCTTCTTCTCCTTCATCGTCGCTTTTTGCGTTTTCGTCGTCTTCATCATATTTGTCTTCATCATCATCGGAATCGAGTTCGCTGTCACTGTCGTCACTCTTATCCTCGTTCGCTGCTCTGAGCATGGAAACTGGAAATGGAAAAAAACGTTAGAGACTTCAACAACAGGAGAACTCTGACATAGAAAACTATAATTTGACCAGCACGTACCAATAAAGCATGGAGGGCAGCTATAGTATGTAATTTCAAAAGTTTTTTATACAATAAGAAATTCGTATTGTTTCTATTTACACTGTTATCAGATAAAATTCTCAAGTCAAAATCATCTGCCGCTGTCGGCCCAAACATTGCTAGAATAGTTGCAATGGAATATTCAAGGTTCATATATATACGCGAAAGTGCAATATGATAAATGAAATATTCATGAATAGTAATTTTTTTATCGATTGAAATATTTGTTGAATTCATGATTTTTTGCAATTCTTAAAATTTTAAGACAACTCTACGATAATATAAATAATAGTCTGATGAGTCAGTGGAACGGTGTACAGCTGAGGACTTCAACACTCACGGACAGCCCCATACAAGATTAATGAGAAATTTAGAAAAGCTCTTCCGATCAGCGGTCATGCCATCATATTCCCTGCTAAACTCTAATGATTTTTTCTGGCATTAACTCAACTGCGACGCGCATGAAACACTGAAATATACTCTTCATGTACTTCTCAACATTTGAATGATAACATTACCACATAGAAAATCTCAACAAGCATATTTCCAAACCATTCTGGTTTGGTATGGTCCAAAACAGTATGATTCATCATACTGTTTCGTTCAGAGAGAGCAGACATTGCCACAGCTTTGTTTTTAGTGTAGGTAGAAGAAGATATGGCAACATGAGCTAGTCAACTGTCTGGTCACCTCTCGACTCCCATGCCGTCAGACATTAAGCCCCCCTCACCCTCCCCACAGGCATGGTCGCACACTAAATGTGGTACCATGATTTGACCACTTCCTCGATATTATTAGTACCTAAAATATCGTTATAAATCCTCAAGTAACCATAAAATTTTCCCACTGTAACGTAACGACGCTGAGTTCACTAATTTTTTCCTAACAGTGTGCAATACTTACGCTTCTTCTGTTTTTGCTTAGCCATCTCGTTGAGCAACGCTTCCTTCTCCTCAGGAGACGCAGCAAGCAACTTGCGGAAGTCCTCTTCCTCCGGGGGGACGTACCACCCTTCGAAGTTCTGTAATCAAACAAATTTATGTAAAGAACAAAGTAATTTAGCTTCAAGATTAGCCCAGTATACTATTATAAAGGAAGACCTTGAAAATTAGCAGGGTTCATTTGGAACAAAAATTATGGAATTTTGGAAAATCTGAAATCTTGTACATTCTTAATATTTTTTTCTTTTAATGAAACAAAATATGGAAGATTGATGAATGACATTATCCTATTTACCATTTTAGTATTCTGGATGTTTTGACGAGAATAAGCACTATCTTTGTACAGATCCAAACAAATTACTGCGAAAATCTTCATCTAAAGGCATGAGCAAAAAATGCATCTATAATATTATTTGAATGCACACACTATTTTAAAAAAAGGATCTTCCTCACTGAAATATTCAAAGGAGCATACATCGCTGAGTGGCTGGCAAGATTTTCTCTCAAAATTATTTAATTCGGCTGCGATAACATTCTGAAAAAATAAAAGCGGTTGTGTTCACGTGGAAAATCTAGCAAAATCAAGCCAGAGCATCATCAATCTTCAAAATGCAAGAAATTTATCCGACACCCACGCAATAGATGAATAGTGGTACTTAGGCAAGTTCCTTCGTATAAGCGACCTAAAACTAAGGAACATCCCTGGGAGAGCAAACATAACCTAAGGTTCAGCATTCCCCATTAAATGCACCTAAAAATGAGAATAAAGGCACTGCTCATAATAGAAAAGCGTGCAACAAAAATGGAATAAAATGAAGCTCACCTTGAGGAAGGGACAGATGTGAGGCGGCAGCGGCGTGTCAGGCAGGTACAGCTGGCAGGGCTGCACGGTGACGGTGTTCAGGCTGTCGTACACCCACTGAGGCTGCACGTAAAACCTGCCACAGATAATACTTCATTAGTCACCATTGGTCAATTAGTTAATTAAATTATAATGGTATGAATAGTCTCGTAAATGATTAACAATGCACGTACAGATTAAGTTTATCCCAATTAGAGAAAAATACGTCAGTTTTGCATACTATTTCTACATGCGACGATGGGGAAGAAGGAATGTCGAATATTCCTGCAATTTCTGAAACTGAACTCACCTCACGGCTAACTCTTCTCACCTCAACGAGTGCGTCAGAAAATAGACAAATCGCTCTATTTGTAAATGAAGGTAAGCTGTACACAATGCGATTCATGAATGGATTATTTATAAATTCGGCAGCCGGAATAAATGAAGGAGAATGTATCATTAAGTACCTAGCAAGGTTTCCTCTCAAGAGTGATTTGACTAAAAGTGACAGCTCTTCGTACTCGTTAAAATTTGACTTAAAAGTAATAGGAAGCGACGAGTTACTCTTTACACTAATTAAAATTCAAGTTTTTTATTATAAAACCAGCTTTTTCAAGACATTAAAACTTTGATAAAGCTCATTAAGCAAAAATCTGATTAGTATTCAGCTTTCCAACTTTCACTATATCATTCAAAATAATCACACGAAGGACAACTATTCAAACACAAGCATGAGAAAAAATGTGCGATCGCACCAATGTGCCATAGGTTTAGAATCAAACTTTTTTAACGGTTGAGAACATCCTATTGATCTAATCCTCTCAAACGAGAAAAAATATTTCACGGGTAATGTTAGTTAAGTAGGACGCCAAGAGATTTTTTCTTTTAAATTTAAAAAGAAATAATATTCAAGATTCATAAATAGCAGCAAATTTAGTCAAAGTTATTACTGAAGAATTGTTCCGACTGACGGAAATGGGTATAATTTTGGACTATCTATTAAGTAGAATACAAGCAAATAGCTTTGTAATTCAGAAATTTAGTATTGGAGATTTGTGGAATTATATTAAACGAAATAAAATTGCGGCAAAAGTATACGTACGTTTGACAGTGGAACATTCACACCAATGATTTCAGCTGGTACACTACTTCCAATGTAGAACCCTTATTGATGTCTTAAAGGATAACGAACAAAAACGTCAGCAGTTTGCACCAATGTAAAGCGGAATTTCACAATCTAACACACAATACAAAAGCCCACAATATACTCCCTCAAATTACCCACCAGATTTAACACTAACTAATCGCACCTTCTTCCCAGGGCATAGAAAGTTTGTCACCTACTGAGGGCTATCAATTTGCATTTGAATAAGTAGCATAAAAACACCTACTTGTCAGATATCAAACAACATTCCAGAAAATCTAAAAAATGCTCAAAAAGGAGCTGATAGCTAATGCTTAGAAAATTTTCAACCCACCTGGTGAGGTACTTCTTCTCAAATTTGGGCCGGTCGACAATCTGGTGCGTGATGCACTGGTCGTCCTCCTTGTAAGTGGAGCAGGGGAACATGGTCGGTGGCCACGACACCTGCAGCAGAGAGCAGTAATAAACTTCTCTACTCATCCAAAACTCTCGAATTCACGTGCTAGTATCGACCTAAAACCCGAAGTGTCATTTTCTAGAACTATTAGCAAGCCAGAGTTAGAGTTTCACAATACCATCGGGAAACGGCTGAATTTTGCAATTGCTTCTTTTTTCACACGAAAGGTGTCAAGTATGATACGTTCTATCTTTAAGAGACAAGTCATCATTTTGATTAATGTGAACTAGTAAATTTGCTTGACATCTAATATGCATTACGTGGGGGCTTTAAATGTATTGTTTTTACTAATATAGATAAATTGCAGTTTAAAAAAGGGAAGAGCGGATGAAAAGCCTAAATTCCACGGGATATATATATATATATACGTTCTTTTTGTAGTTGATATCGACAAGGATAACTTATTGAACAAACACCAGTCTAAATAGCAGGACATTTTTTTTTAACTGTCAATGGCAAAGAAATTTACTGAAACAATTTTACAAAAAATGAACAAGAGATGTCACGGGGGAGAGAAGCAGGAGATCTTCACATTCAAACCTCTGCCTATTATTGCTTTTCTGATAGCCATGGAGGGAAGAAAACAATGGAATTAAAAGAGGGTATTTGGCACAGTAACCACACAGAGAAAAATCTTTTTCAAGATTGGCAGCTTAGCTTGCTACCGTACTGCAATTTTTCACAATTTGAACAAATGCACCTCACTCAATCAACCACCAACAAAAAAATTGCTACTATCAATTGCTGGTCCAACCTTAGGCGTAAGCTCAAATATTAAAGTACAAAAATTGAACACATTGAAGTTGTCAACAAATACACTTGAACATCCGGACTGCAATAATATCTATCCACAAATGCATAAATGCATTTTAGAACAACAACCAAGTAACCACCACTACCAATTGTTAGCCAAACCTTGAATGTCAACTCAAGTACATATTTGCATGAGGATATTGTATTTAAATGTCACCCTGAAATACAACTTACACATTCACGTACAGAAATTTAGAAAGCTTTGTGCTGATAACTGCATCTACATACTTTCAGTGCACTACATTCTGCTAGCAGAGAATGTGAAGTGTCAATCTTTTAATGAAGGAGCAGTAATTCAATGTCAAGTAAACGATCGCTTTTAGTCAAGAGTCAGTACATTTTGCAGCCGTCCAAATGGGCAGTGGAACAGCTCACTTTAAACTCCCCAACTGTAGTAATAAGAACCCCAAAGTAGTAGTAGTAGTAGTAGTAGTAGTAGTAGTAGTAGTAGTAGTAGTAGTAACATGGGTTTGCTAGCCTTCAGTTATTCAAACAATATCGCACCGAAGAACCCCAAAATGAGCGAGTAAGCGCGGCTCACCTCTCCACCGCACGAGCGGATGACGAGAGTCAGGGACTCTCTGTTGCACTCGGGGTTGATGAAGAACTTGAGGCCACTGAACAGGTTACGACGCGCCTGCGCCTGGATGCGATCAGCGTACACCTTCCGCGTCTTCTCTGAGGTTCCCTGTACATACTCACTGTCCTTAGTAAAGCTTGTGCTATCGCCTATACAGAAAAGTTAAGACAACTACGGCATTCAAGTTCTAAGCTGCATTTTAAAAACGTATTAACAAGATTTATCTCACAGAATTTGAAGCTGATGCAATTAAATGCTAATGCTTCAAGTAAAAAAGCACACTAACTAGCGAATACGATTAAGATCAGTAACCTTTATTATTATTTATTTATTATCAAATCAATTTGAAACTCCCTCGTCACGTGAACGACGATCTCAAGACAGCAAAGAGCAGGGACCATTTATTATGGATTTTAGAAAACAGGGAACCTATGCATAACATAGGGTGTCCAGAAAGCAAGAAGTTTATATCCACCTCAATTTGGCAGCTCTGCATCAGATGCCCATTAATAAAGTAGTAATGCAAAGGCAATAGTATAACAAAGACGAGCTTGACCAACCGGAACGTACTGCCTATTCTATGACCTTGAGAGCTATGCATTAGAGAACGCGGTGTTGAAATTATTTACTACGATGTTAGGAGCAGTCAAAAAGGTTTACTATGAAAATTAACATAGCTCAGTAATGACAGGGTATAATAAAATGAGCGCAAATCGACAGCACACAATCATTTAAATATCATGGTGAATAGAATGTTGAAATATCACAGAAAATTTCAGTAAAACAGAACACTCAGAGTACGGATATTTTTCCCCTAGCCCACCAGTCCCATGTAATGAAGAGAGCTCATACAATTCTCAAAACATGGCTACGAAGACCCTATACTTGAGTCACTCACAGTAAAATTATTTCTCAAATAATTATTGCCTGTGCATATATTAATAGCAGCATCAATATGAACGGAACCACTCGACTTTCGAAAGAACAGAACTTGCTTACTCTAATACACGCTCAGGTAAAACACTTCCTAAAACCAGTTATGTCAAGTTTTCACCAAACACCACCTTTTTAAGCAAAACAACTTATTCTCGAATTAAATGGAGAATACCTTCTGTATGCACCATTTATGAAAAAAAAATCTTCAAATTTTATCATTGCTGAAGTAATTTTGAAGAATTGCAAAAAGAACCTGGAGAGACAAAATAAACATTTACTTTTAACAACATAAGTTTCCAGAATATTGATCTGTCACCATTAATTTGTCGTGTTGACCTTGCTACAGTATGAGCACTGTTACTTTCGAACCCCTACACAGGCATATTCCTACCTAGTTCCTATTCTTACAGCTAGTAAACCAGACCCATTCTTAACGTACTAATCTGTAGAAGTCAAGGGGAGCTTTTCTTTCTAGCAACAAATACCGCGTAGCTGAAACACAAGTGCAAAGCTATCAACGAGATAAAATAATTAAGGTACCTCCATCAGACGGTTGGCAGTCTCTGTGTCTTCTTTGTTTTCTTCTTTGCTTTCTTCTGTGGTCTTCTCGAGCGGGTAGTTGAGGGACACCATCAGGTCCTTCAGGTTGTCCAAGTCTTGCTTTGCTGCACCTGAACACACAAGCAAACACAGAGATTATGTAATTAATTGCCTAATAATGTTCCAGTAGATAAAGCATTCATTTCAACTTAATGACTGCTATCATTGGCGAGTCTGTAACTTTCAAACTTAAGTGTAAATTTGCAGTTATTTCAAAGATTTTGCATTGGAAAATGTACTAGAGTTAAACACAAAAAATTCAACTGTTTAACAAGAAGTAACACGCGCAAACACAAACCTCTCGCTATAATACTATTTAGTGGCAAAATAACTCTGCATTACGTCAGAATATCTGGTGTTTAATAAACGACCTAAACTCGTCATTTCCACTAGCCGTGCACACTGCCTCACACCATCTGTCACTATTAGCCTACTAACTCAAAAATGATTATATGTAAACCGCCACAAAAAAAGCGTATCGAATAGAGGAAGGAGAAAAATACCATTTAGTATGGAGATTAGGGAATGAAAAATCTGTGCAGAAGGGGCATAAAAATAGTAAGTTGAGAAAGAAGTTCATGAAACAAGATAAAAGTTGAAGAAAGTAGTAGGTACTGAAAAACAGGACAGCAGTGAACCAAAAAAGGTGGCCCTTAACAAAACCAAAAACAATCTATTATTTCAACAAAAAGAAGGCCAACCTAACTCTCAGCTCAGGCCCTCGCACATTTTCCCCCTAGGAGTGCCAATTCCCATAGATACAACAGTTGTATCCTCCTGAGGGACCTACTAACTCAATTGTGCTGAATCACATAAAAACCTTTCTCACCATTTGTAACACACATTGCTGTTGCAGCCTACAAAGAGTGCAAGGTCTTGAACCAAGACTTTAAATTCAGTAGTTCATTCAAGGATCAATGGGTTCTTACAAGTACTCCGAAGACTGTGGAGCCGGGCTTGTACGACCAATGATTGGCAATAGCAAGCAAAGGGTGCTCAAGACATTACAATTTATAAGCTGTTCAACACAATTTAAAATCAGATATATTGATGCTTACTTCATACAGCACATTAATATCTATGTATAGTATACATCTTCTCTGAAAAATATTTACAATTTTATCAATGTTTTCGAATAACGCTCGAGTTTCAAACGTACAACCAAATGAAAGTCAAATCCATAAATGTTGTGTGTTTGAATAAAAAACGAAATTTAATGTAACAGTATTCCAACAGAAAAAAATGAAGAGTGAACAACACTGAAACAAGACAAATATTTACATCATAATGCCAAATTTTCAGCAGATTTTTCACTTCAATAGACGAAAGTAACAAAAACAGGGAAGTGATACAAATCAACCCGAAGGTAACCGAGTAACTGCTCATGCCTATGCATTATTGATCAATGCATGTAATTCAACGTTCTTTGTTGGTGCTGTGACTACGATAATTGAATCAACAAATGTAGGTATAGCTGAAGTAGGTTTGCATTCCGAACAATACAACTAATTGCCTAATAACGTTCCAGTAGACAGAGCATTAATTTCAACTGAAGTTTTCATCAGTATTGCTATTTTACAAATGAAATGGTACTTCTTGTACATCAATTACACTAACCAATTTAGTTGAAGAAATAATTTCTCGGCAGTAACAATGACAGCCACCCTTAAACATATTAGTTTCGAAATAGTGCTCCAACCAAAATTCTATACATAGGTCAATGTGTTTTTCATCTTAGATAAAAAACACACAAGTGCGTCTAGTTGGCCTAATGACAAAAACCAAACTAATGAATCTTCTTTACCACTTACAGTCTAAAAGCAACACACTCCTCAAGCTCCACTGTCTTACATTACCTCAACATTGGCCTGCTAGTCTCAGCTGCCTTTTGCTAAAAAAATTACGCAAAAGCTTTCTTTCAACTACGAATCATTATCATTAAAAGCATTACCTATGCCATCTAATTCTGCAAGATTGAATTACTTCTTGACAACTGAAAACTTTTAATCCCATAAAGCGGTTCCGAAACCAAAAATGAAAAGTATTACTGCTATAGGTATCAACACTTCAGCTTTGGCTGAAACAAAAAACACAAACAATGTAAATTTGACTCACCTTTAAGGCGAGGCATGACTTTAGGTTTGAGAGGGTAACGCAAGTCAACTTTACCGAGAAGGCGGAAATTGACAAAACCAAGCATTGCGATGTAAAACTCGATGAAGTGACGCATTATCTTCATGTCAGCATTAGGAGGCACCTGAAAAATGAAGGAGCATTAAACTGGGCAAGTAGCTGCATTTCAACACATACACATTAGCGAAGAATCCTTCAACGAATCTTCCGACGCAACTCTCAGTGGAGAGGTTAGGGTAATTTCTTGCTTACATCTCCCATTTGAAGCAATTCTTATGATCATTTTAAAGGGGTGCTGACCTCAGTGACGCAGTTGTGGGGCGCGGTCCACACGATGCGATGCCCCATAATTTCGACCTCGTAATAGTACCCCTTGGTGGTGATGAAGGCCTTGGTGAGGCAGCGAGCCTCGACCACGTACGTCAGGAACTCCGTTTTTAGCCTTTGGCAACGCGACACATGGTCTGCAAGTTAAATTTGCATTTTATGTCAAGTCATACATGTATATTCCAGTATCGTAGATATGGCTGGGTACGATCGCACATAAAAATTTCTACACAAAGCAACCATAAAATCTCTTTTAAGTCTACTGAAGTGAAGTCAAGACCCAAGTGTAGGTAAAATCAGATATATTACAATCTTTTCCTGACAAGCGAATTTCACTCAAAAACCACTTACAGGAGAAGCAAAAAAAGAATGCTATACAATTCTCCAACCAACAGATCACAGAAAAGCCTACAGATCACAGAAAAAAATGCTAGAAGTTCAAGAACAAACACGCACGTTCGTAAATCGGGGGCCGGACTTCGATGTTGCAAAAAAGAAAGATCATGGTGAGAGGGTCAGCCAGATCTTTGACAGCATCTACGAAGGTGGGGTAGCGCTCCAGCACATTCTGGTCCAGTCGGTACACGGGCTTGTTGCGCTTTATGAGCTGCTCTTTGTAGGTGTCTCGCAGATGCCGGGCTTTGGCCAACTTCTTCTTCAGAGCCTGAAGAATGGGATTAACGGTTGTCACATTTAATCAAATTTAGCTAAACCTTCATTGAAGACAGTAACAGTAATTCAGAAGACAAACTAATTAACCCTACACAGCATTGCAGTATTTTTTCAGACAGAAAAAACTTCCTCTAACCATGATTTACCAAACTAAGCACTACCAGCAAAATGTTAGATCATCCTAAAGAAGTAAGAAAAGGAGAAAGAAGGATCAAGCAGCTATACTAGAAATACTTTTACCTTGAAAAATATCAGCATTCCCCCTCAAAAAAGATAGAAGGAACAAGACCTAACCATGGAACTGTTCAATTTCAATCTAACTGAGAGCTGAAAATTCTGATCTGGAGAACAGGAACTATATATATATGAGAAATAATTCTAAACACAACAAAGAGGTAGACAATTTGGACAGAGAAACAGTTACAAATCCTACAAGTATGAGTACAAAGTCCTTAAAAAATATGAGGATATCAAATCAGCTCAACAGAAATAAAAATATGTAGTACGAAACTGTTAGAATAGCTCAAACTTCATAACTTCATTGATATTTGATCCTTGAGAATAATTATTTATATTTTTTTGAGCACATTCACAAAAGAGATTATTCTGCTAGTTTAAAAACTCTAGCCACAACCAAGTCAATCTCAAGAGAGCAAAGAGAAAGGAGCATTAAGTCTAGGCTTTAGAGAATGGGGAATCTACGCACATGGTGCATTACCACACAAGATATCAGCATAGAAAAAGCACATCAAGAAGGAAGAGGAAGGAAAGGTAGAGGAGAGAAAAGAGCAGGTATGATAATAAAAAAAATTATTCGATATTAGTTTAACCCTCCCTAATTGCAACAAATGCATTCCGATGACAGGAAGTAGGGCACTATTAAGTATAGAATTAAGGGAATGTAAAATTTATGCACAAGGTACATAGAAACAGAAAGTTGAGAAAGAAGTTCATGAAACTAGATACATTAAGTTCAGAAGAAAGTAGTAGGTGCTAAAAAAACAGGACAGCAGTAACCTGAAAAAAGATGATTCTATTTCAACAAGGCCTACCTAACCTTCAGCTTGGAACCCCACATATTCCTCCTGAGAGCACTAACTCCCATAGATACAATAGCTATGTTCCCTGAGGGGAATGAAAACAAAAAGTAAGAAAAGTGAGCATGAAAGACAGAAGTCAGATCTACAGCTGGGGGAATCAAACACTATCTCCCCAAAGGGATGCTAGTCCCCTTAGCACAGGATAGAGGAGCCTCACTAACCTAAAGCCATTGCCAACCTTATGGCCCCCAGAGGGATCACAAAATGGATCATATGTTAACCTTGTACTTCCTGTGAGAAGAAACTGCAGTGGATAACAGGCGAATTTCCGGTTCAAAGATTGGTTTCCAGCAGTCGTATAAACAATCAAGGAACGCAGTTGCACTGCTACACTGATACTATGGCTTCTGCTACAATAGAGCCAAAAGTTTGCTTTTCAATGAGGCAAGTAGAGAGTTCAAGCCAGGTTAGCCCCCCACAATATGTGTGTAACTAATATCTATTAAGACTACCTACTACTGCATCAATTTTATCAACTTTCTGTTCTTGACTACTGAACCTAAAATATAATTTCATAGAATCCAAAAACTAGTAGAGCATTACACAAAGCATTATCCAACTACCTACCTACTTGAGTTAATTTTAATAACTCAAACTCAAGTAACTCAAATCATTTACAGTTTTAAGAATTAATCAACTGAAGATAAAATATCAACTCATAGAGGTATAAATTAGAAGAAAAACAAATGGGCTATCAAATAGAGACTTGTAGAGAAGAATAATATAAACACGCCCTTACCTCTTCTTGCCGAATGGTTGTTATGAGAGGATCGTGCATAAGGAACTTGATGTCCTTCTTGAGGTACAGAGGCCTGTACTTGGAATCTCCTTTCTGTGCCTTGATCCTGTTCTTGGGCTCAATGGGGAATATGCCTTTAATAATGCACACTCTGTTGAACGCCTGCAGGCCAAGCTGTAGCTTCCGCACCGCGCGGGTCCGGGAGAGGAACTTGGTAGCCTCCCCAGCTTCCCCCTGTCACAGACATGTTACTATAAATACAAGATCATCAAAATTCTTAACACAGTTATGGGCTGCGCTCAAAATTTAGGCCCATATTTTATTTGAGCCTGCAACCACTCACTATACACTCGATTTTTGTTTGGCACCTTACAATAATCGAGTCCTAGTTAAAATATTACTCTTAACACTGTAGATCTTTCAAGAGAACAAATGTATTGTGCTTTAATCACAACCTTAATGTATGGTGTTCAAGTATAAGGAACCTCCAATCAAACTATGATCTAAAAACTTATTTGTTTTTCTTACCTGAAAGTTTTTAGCACTAACTTGATATATGTATGTCCACTACAAACATATATGGATTGATTAATCAGAGAATCTGACACTTGAAAGGCTTACATGTTTAAAATACGAGACTCAAATTTAGTTCTTTGACTCTGAATGCAATGCATGACATGAGAACTAGCTAATTATACATCCATTATCTTTGGAACACTCTAAAACTAAATGAAATTTAAAGCAAGTAAAATGATTGAAAACCACTACAATGAAGAAATTTAAAAATCAAGAAATACAAATTCATCTCAGGGCATGATCATTCTTCAGAATCACTTCAAACAGAATTTTTTCTCAGGCTGGTCTAAAAACCAATTTATCAATGAAATAATTATATTTTTTTCGTTTCCTATATTCACTACAGCTCTACATAAATTTTGTAACTTTAAAAAAAAAAAACAATTAGGATAAACAAAAACACTGCATAATCATTACTACAAAAAATATATTTTATTAGATTCTCAGTATATTCTATCATGCAATAAAACAATGATAAAAATAAAATACATGGACTACTCAAATACAGTATAGTCAAAATTCCATCATCATTTACAAATTTTATTTTACTCTTATCACAGTCAAATTTAATCTAATCAACCCTCTAAAGGGAGAAAAATATATTTTTTATATTAGCTATAAACCAAAAAGTATGAGGCAAGAATTACATAGCAAAAAATTAAGATTGCACCTTGTTAGCAAGAAATCCTTTTGATTTGAGCTACAGAGCAGACGGTCTAGCAATGGGGCTTCCGCTGGCACTGTCTCTTCCCAACATTTTCATGCGTATTCAAAAAACAAAATGGTTAGATAAATGTCCCTCTGATTTTAAACCGGTTTTCTACAATCGATACATAGATGATACTTTTGTTCTATTTAGCCATCCATCTCATATTGAGCAGTTCTTAAATTATCTTAATCATAAGCATCAATCGATTAAGTTTACCGTAGAAGTTGAAAAGAATAACTTCCTGGCCTTTCTTGACTGTCTAGTCACGAGAGACGGAGATCACTTTCAGATGTCAGTATACCGTAAACCAACTTTCACAGGATTAAGCTCCAGTCTCTTTAGTTTTTGTTCAATGCATTTCAAAATTGTGTTCAGACTCTAATCAATTGAGGTTACAAAATGTGTTCAACCTTCAAAGATGTTCATTGTGAATTTGAAGTTTACGCACATATTTTACAACTAACGGTTTACCTTTGGGTGTCATCAATTTGCAAATTAAGAAATTTTTGTCTAAGCAATACGCTTTGCAAACTTTTGGAGTAAAAAATAAAGATCATCTACACTGCTTGTTCTCATATTTTGGAGCAGTCTCTCAGAAATTGTCACTTGAGGTAAAACTAATGTGTGAAAAATACTTTCAAAACCTTCAGTTAAGCAAAGCTCTAGTTAATGATTTTAATATGGCTTCTTTTTTATGGTACAAGGACATGCTTCCAGTGGAGATGCGGGCCTTTCTGATTTATTCTTACAGTTGTGCGCAGTGCAAATCAACGGACGTCGGCATGACGTCATGCAATTTTTACATCAGGATGGTCGAGCATCGCGGTAGAAGCGTCCGTACTGGGAACCAATTTGCTCACTCCTCTTACTCCGCAACACGCAATCATGCAGAAAAATGGGATCAGCTAAGACCCTTGAAATCATTATACAGTAATAAATAGACATAGAAGAATAGAAGATGACATGGCAATGTCTCACCATGAAGAAAGTGCCAAGGGGGAGAAGTAACATGATAAAAATCCCACTTCCCCCTACCCTTACCCCCCATTCTTCAAACCCCCATAGCGGGCAAATGAGTGACCGTCCGAGTCATTTTTTCACTGGATGTACCTGACCTCTTACACTTCCTATAGCAGCAAAAATCCTTATGTCTCCAAACCATGAATCCCTATGGGGAACACTTTCCTTAATGTGCTGATATACTACCTAGGTAAGGCGATCCGCAACAAAGGCGATCCAAAAAAAGGAAGGAAGAAGGCACCATTTAGTATGGAGTTAAGGGAACGCGGAATCTATGCAGAAAGGGCATAGAAACAAGATCAAAGTTGAAGAAGAAAGTAGTAGGTGCTGAAAAAACAGGACAGCAGAAAACCCAAAAAAGATGGTCCTTAACATAACACATTTTATTTCAACAAAAAGTCAGCTCGGGCCCTCACATTGTCCCCCTGGGATTCCTAATTCCCATAGATACAATAGTTGTATCCCCCCTGAGGTGTGAATGATTTGTGATTTCTCTGTGTTCTTCACATGTGGTTTGCAGTTGCAATACCAGCTACTGTATTTAGAAATACAGGGTGTTACAAATTTTGGTAAATGTGAAGCGTTTGCTAATAATTGAATATCGAATTTTGAGTGCCGAAACATAGTTAATTATATCAAAATAAACAAGTTTTCTATCATGCACTTTTCGTCGCAAATGACTATTTTACGATTTATAGCGGTGAATTAGTTACCGCAACCCGTCTTCAAAGCGGAAAGTAATTCATCAAGTGCGCCGTATGGCAACACTGCAATGGACGCTTCCTTCCAACGCGCTTGAATGATCGAACCTGTTCTCGCCATCTAAAACCTACCGCTTTAACTCGTAAAATACTCATTTGTCGCAAAAAGTGTATAGAAGAAAATAGTTTATTTTGATGTTATTACCGGGATTCAACAAACAAAATTCAAAAATAAATGAGTGGCTGTTTAATCGAGCGCATTTGTCATCATAGACAAAACTAAACCTACCGCTATACCTCGTTAAATACTCATTTGCGACGGAAAGTGCATTAAAGAAAACTTGTTTATTCCGATCTAATTAACTATGTTTTGGCACCAAAAATTCAAAACTTAATTATTAGCAAACGCTTCACATTTACCCAAATTTTTTGAGTTATGAAATGACACTCAGAATGAATTAAATTTGTAACCCAAGGTACCACTGTACAACATTTCCAGCAATGGGTGACCTTTATATTTATGAACTAAACTTATAATTGCACAAAGTAATATATTACAAACTAGCCACAACAAACTGAAGCAGCAAACAAATAGGCAATAGTAAACAGATTGCACTGAAAATTTTTTTTCATTCAAAGCTGCTCCTTGATGAATATCTTAGTTAAGTTAGTTTATTGTTTCTGATGTCTTTTTAAAATGATTCCTGCATACTCAATACAAACACTATGAAGAAAATTTCACAAAAACCTGTTTATGAGGCACTTGAAAGAACTTACCTAACATAACACCATTGGAGGTTGGTGCAGCTTTGCACAGGAAACACCAGTTTTCTTTATTATGTCAAGCCATGTTGTTCATTTGGTGCCCAAAAAAATTCCACATATCTTTTGAAACAAATTTTCATCTATAACTTTCATATGCATATCAGAGATGAATGGGGTCAATTTTCCTAGAAATGTCAGGCATTATTACAAATATGCACCACTACCTTGAAAAATCCAAAGCCAAAATTTTTCATTTACTATATTTTTTCAAGTACCTTACTAGCATCAGGGCAAAATTGCTGAAAAAAACATTGAGAATCAGTCCTAAATTAAACATTTGAAATAAATTTATAATAATTATTCAAACGTGAATTTACGCGCTACACCACGAAGTGTCGATTTGTTTGTACAGACCCCATTTCGTACAAATTGAAACATTTTTCTCTCATGAATCAACATTTTGTTCAAATAATTCAAAATCCTTAGATGTGGTGTTAAAGAATAAATGGTGAAGTTTGCAAAAACAGCTCGACAGTCAGATCGTAAACGAAGTGAAGAAACATGAATTTTGATCACGCGAAGTCGCATTTAATCAAGCAAATACTGATTCTAGGACAAACATATATAAATACACTCACCTTTTTTCTCATATTACGGGGCCTCCCCATTTCGATTTAAACTAATCCACTTATTTTTCCACCAGTAAATAATTCAAGACAGTCACCACGTATCGTAATATTCTGAAGAAGCAGCGGCGCTTATAACGTAGTTCACCGTACTGTAGTGTGCTATTCAAGGGTCTTCCGATTGCGATTTAGTCGGTACAGTGCATTTCGGGCAACGAATGGATGAGGCGAAGATCCTGAGAGAAAAATTAGCGTTATTTTTTTAGCTGTTTCTCGCTCGGATTGCGTTATTCAAAATTAACATCTATGCTAATTTAATCCTTTAATTTTGTGAAATGTTTTTGATAGACTAGAATTTCTTCATTTTCCCTGTGTGTGCAAGAATCTAAATCATATTCTCATCTTTTAATCCCATAAAATCTTTCGACTATTCTTTTTATGAAGGAAAAATGAATGATAACTCTTAATTTCAACGAAATCAAATTCAACTCAATTCATCCAATTTGAATTTGCTTATGTTACTTTATATATCTCTTTTACCAGGAAAATGCCGATCCTAGTCTTCTTGCTAAAATCTCTCTTTAAATGATGAAGAAACGTCTTTTGTCGCAAATCCAGCCTTGCTCCTTACTAAAGTCCCATGCAAGACAGCCAATACCTTGCATAATTAGGGACTAGGTCTTTATTTACATCAAAACTGGCCTAAAAAGTAAGAAACGCTAACTATTTATGGCAAGCGGGGCAATGGTGGGAGTGCTTCACTTTCCTGGCGACCTAATAACGTTGAACGTGCATAAAATGTTCGTTTTATCTTTACGAGCGAATCCGAAGCCTCAGCTACGGATCCGAGCGAAGTTGAGGAGGTTGCCTTCGCGGGCTGCTTCCTCAGATGAAGATTGATCTTGGTCAGGAGCGCGTGTGCACTGTGTGCACTGACCAATACCGGCCCCGCTTCTGGGATGTATAGTCCTTGACAGCCGGCATTTAGAGGAGAATGTTCGCCAGAATATAATCTTCGAAGATTAGCAGGTGAGCATTCTTTTTATCCATTGTTCTACTTGTCATGAATTATTTGTAATTGCAGCGTTTACTGACCCCGTTCAGGGTTTCGGGTAAAGACTATGTTTCCTGTGCCAGTTAGTTCTGGAAGTTTTCGCCGCTGAAGCCGGTCGGCGAGACACTTTGTCACATCCACCCTAATTTAAAAACTTTGTTAAGACAAAAACGTGTTTTCATAATTTTTTTATGTTGAGCATCCCCTCATTTAAGGACGAGCGATTCTTTCTATCTTGAGATTTAAGAGCGAATCTTTGTACAAAAAAGAAGTTCTAGCTCATTGTCCCGCTCAGGCAGTTGCCCTTCCAACCCAACCCCGCACTCTATCTTGAACTATATTTGAAAAT
>JACJUY010007646.1:61564-80303 GCA_014220935.1 Platorchestia sp. MABIK
GTACAACTGTTACCAAAATGTGAGTTGGCAGATGCAAATGAGAATTTTGCCAGTAGCTTAGAAAGGAATTCATGTCAAATAAAAATTGGTGCAACAATGACTCAGAATGCTCTAACATTTGTTGGACGCACATCTGTAAGGAATTCACTTCAGATAAAATAATTTTATTATTTTTATAGTGCTGTTCTTTAGAGTTTGTAAACAATTTCAGTAAAGCGAAGCATTATCGCCTTGGGCAAAACAAGTTAAACACTGCATGTAGATTAATTACCCGCCCACAAGAAATTCGATACAGAAAGAAAAAGATTTCAGAAATGAAGTTTTTAGGGTTGTAAACTATATTTAAAATACACCAAGAGCTTGCCATTTTCTGCAGATGCTGAGGCTTGTTCGTTCTCATTTAATTATAAATTTAGCACCATCTAGATTGGCTCTTACACCTGTAAACGGCCGAAAATGTTGCAGATATCATTTTTAAGGTTCAAAAATTGGCATTCACTTTTCGGCAAACAGGTGAGAGGAACATACGAGAGTTCAGTTCAGTGCTATAAAATTAAAATGTTTAATTCCTGATGCAAATCTTAGAAGCGAATTTGGTCGCAATTGAAAATTTGATTTCAGTAAAATTGCTCTCGTACTATAAAATGAGTTTTTGAGAAATGCTAAATAACTCATTAATGACGTATTTACGCACCGGCATCAACGCGGAGCATTTCATGTTTTCTGCAACAGATTTTCAAAATAGATTTTGGAGCACAAGGTAAAATATTATCGGACCATCATATTATTAAAAGATTTTAAAAACGATAGGTATAAATTCAATCTGTAAACTTGCATTTTCAATTTTACGCCTGAAAAATTCCCAACTGTAGCAACTGTACAAACATCATCGAACGAAAACCTATTTTTTTACCAGTGATTTCAGTATCCAACACTTTTAGTCAAGGTACTCTACCATCGTTGACATTTTTCTCATTGAAGAGGAAACAACCATTGACCTGGAACTTGAAGATGCTGTGAAACTGAAAATAATTAAAAGTTTTTCTTTTGCAGTCAAAACCTAATCGAGTTCTCAGGCTCTTTCAACGACGCCTCAGCCCTGGTGCAAGTGAAGGGAAAATCAGCGGTGAAGTTGTGGGTTGGAATCACTTACTCGAACGAAATTCATCAGTTACAAGATTGAAACATTAAACTGTCAAGTAAGTGATGCTGCTCTGACTGAGATTACGGGCATAATGTATCTGTGTCTCATACACATGTATTAACTGATGTTTTTTCGTCTTGCTGGGTCGTTTAGGGAACTATAAAGTAGTAGTGCGTGAAGTAGCACTTGTCTCAACTTCTTTTCTTTTTTTGACGTGCACATCATCGCCCTAATTTGTTCCGGTGTTGCGTTCATGTGTATGGAGGGTTCCAAATTGTAGACAAAGAACGGTGTAAATTAACTAAAACTGTACAGAAAATAATTGAGTTTTTCTACTAATTGCTATACTCAAAATCAAAGAGTACCTATCATCCAAAAGGAAGGAATAAGTTATCTCTTTGTTCTTGAAACCTCAACCATCCGAATTGGTGTTGATTGCATGAATTGATAACTTTTATTCTGGACTGCTTTTTCGAAATAGGAAGATTGTAAAACAAGATTAGTTTTTTTCACCATCGGGA
This sequence comes from Platorchestia sp. MABIK, assembly GCA_014220935.1. Lineage (NCBI taxonomy): Eukaryota > Metazoa > Arthropoda > Malacostraca > Amphipoda > Talitridae > Platorchestia > Platorchestia sp. MABIK. Next base: position 63,230 of record JACJUY010007646.1, read on the forward strand.
AAATAGCCATAGCCTACCGCCAATCATAGTCTAGATGTTCTTTGAGTCTGGAATATCATGTGGTTTTTGAATTTGTTAAAATACCTTCCTTAACCAGATAAAAAAAAACAGATTTTTCTGGAATTTGGGAGCCGGAATGACATAGACACGGGTCATGTATAAACGCCGTCACCATGAGTTGTTAGTGGTTCACGAAGGGGAGTCAGAAGGCTGCTTCATTTGAGGGAACATGAAAGTTGAGAACCACAAAGTTCCCTGTCAATCGCAGCAATTCATCACTGTTCTCACTAGCACCATCCAATTGGGAACGTTTGCTCCGGAAGTACACCAAAGCATTTTCTCACAGGGATGTTTCATGACCTGTGGAACTTGCAATGTTTTCGATCACAGCTCTCCTGATTTGTGCCTAACGATTGTGGGTCGTCGCCAAAAGCCCAAAAATGAACCTCGTCTAAGAATTACATTGTTTCCATATTGTTTTGGCCTATTCTTACTGTATTAGAGCCGAAGCCAAACGTTTTCTTGTCCTATTATGAGTAAATCGATTCGTCTTGAATAATTTTTCACTAATTTCTGCGATGTTCAGAAACCCTTCTACAAGTAATTGACGCAACACCGCATATCGTCCCTAATTGACATCATCTAGCATAATGCATCACAACCCGTTGCAAAATAATATCGCCGACTCTAGATTCTTCGTTATACAGGTAGGTATGTCGAAAAATTCTGAAGTTTAATGAAAAAATTAATTTTGCGTGGGATGAAAGGAAAATTACGCTCTCGAGAGATTTTTTCTCATGCACGCTTAGGGAATACGAATGTATTTAATAAATTATTGGATTCTTTGACCTTTTCGCTTATGCTACATTGACAAAAGTCAACTAAAAACTAATGCTGCGACAGAAACTCGACTCGTTTCCGATTAAAATTTAGGGTTGCGATAGGTATGTAGCCGCATTTGAACTGGCAACATTCCTATACTGAATTAATGGAATATTTTTTGAATAATTTCAAGGCTAATTAGTCTTTTTTTTCAGATGATAGAATAATTTGAAGTTTGGTCTACATTCGACATTTTTACCTTTCAATAATAACGTTTCAATATACACCAGACGTTTCACGTTTTATGAATGCACTGTAGTTTCTCAGTAAAACACGGTTATATCTTTTCGAGAGACAGGCGAAAAATGCTTCGAAATGATGCTGGCAATACCTTTTTGACTTCTTCATTCAACTCTATTACAATATTCTATTTCAGGCCTCAGCTTCAATGGTGCCCTCACTTTGGAACACATCAGCGAAAAACCACAGAGTTTGGATCTCAAGTGCATCTATTTTCCTGATCTCCAAGACTCAGACGGATACTTTATGAACACCTTTCCCAAGAAGTATTTTGGAATGCAGCTGTGTTCTGGTTATAATTATTGTAAGTCGTCAATGTAACAATGCGTCGCTATCCAAATTCAAAACTACAGGATGAATTATTCACCAACCCAAAATAAAAGTAGCACACACAAAGGTGAAATTAGAAATGCTGCTGACGTCGGTAATCACCGACATGAATTTTCTGCTCAATTTTTTGTGCGTGTGTTGTAAGCTCAATACTAAATTTATTTCCACACATAAATGCATGAAAATGCTTTCTGTATTTTGTAGAAGTTGTACACCTCGTAGGGACAATTACGGAGAAACAAATGTGTTTTAAATTCAAGGAAGAAGAATATCCTTATTTTTTCGCCCAATTACAAGCCAATTAGAGGCAGCCATTTTGAAATAAAACTATTCTAAGATATATGCTTATAATTATGTAGTCAGAGCTCAAAGTACTGCTTTCCAGTGTAACTGATACGCGTCAAACTTTGCACGTGTTAGAACCAATTGAAAATTCAATGATTTCTAAGCCGTAAAATTCAATTTTTCAGGTTGCAGGTATGTAACTTCTTTTTCAACGTTTGAATTGTAGAAATAAAAGTGATCAATAAATTTCAAAATAAAATCAAAAAGGTAAATCAACGAAAGTTTCGTTGAGTGTCAAAAATTAGTAGCAATCTCGCCGGACACAAATGGTTATTTGACTCTCGCTGGAAACACAGACCTGTTCGCAATCTCACACGAAACGAAGATTTCGTTGCAATCATTTGAAATGGGTTTATGGGAGGAGGTTGTAAAAAAAAGTAAAGAGTACTTAAACAATAGCAATGATAGGATATGTATGACATACAAAGAATGATTGCAAAGTTAAAATTAGAGATTGTTTGATGAGTAAAACTATGACCAAATATCGATTGGGCAGTAGATGGGAAAAATTAAGATATTAACGGATTTGATGAGGTGTTGTGAATTTAGAAGCGAATTTTTGACAGAAAGTGAGGAAAGAGCACTAGGTACAGTTTAGGTCTGAAACGATCTCATTGAGAACGAAAGATAGAAAACGACGGTAATCGAAATATTTTAATGATTAATTAATTGTTGAAGAAATAGAGAAGTACTGATTCCAGCAGCTTGAAAAGAAGGAATGTCTTGTCTAGGTAAGCGGAACGAAGAGTAGGTAACGAGTAAGGTCAGGGTGATGTGTGTAGATGGAATGAAATCGAGGGCAGCACTGGGGCTGTATGTATGATTGAACGTTTAAAAAAAGATGACGGCAGTTTTCAACTTGGAATCAGGGTTGTTTAATACCACGTTAAGCACGGTTTCGGGATAACTGTCGAAAAAACTCCGAACACAGCCATTAGTGACCACACTGAAATAAATTTTTGACTCTCTTTGTATCTCAAGGCTGCTCAGGTGTCTCATAGGTAGCCAGAACATCTCAAAGAGAGAGCAGATGTCTCATCGGACGTGCGACACCTCGATGAGCGTTTAAGTGTCTCAAAGTGCTGTCTATGTTTTATTGGCAATGATAATATGGTGGCTTCATCACCCATCAATTCTGACCCTAGTCATTTCATAATTCAGTAAATTTAATTTCTACTTATTTAATTCGGTTATTTAACGATTCGACTTATACTTCAAGTTTCACCTTACGAGACTACAGCAGAAGCTAAGTTAAAACTGCAACCACACTTATCCGAATGGAACGGAATGACGCAGGTAGGATCATCAGGTCTAACAACTGGTGTCCTCAGCAGCGTCTGCCGCTATTTCCGTCAGGTTCACCTAAATTTTGGTGTCCCCAGCAGTATCTGCCGCTGCTCTCCAGAATATTCAAGAACGATTCTAATTAAAGAGTGAAACTGCTCGCTATGGGAGCGTCAACCATGCAAGGCAGTGCAATGCTACGCTGAATGCCGTGGATTTTTTTGTGAGACACCATTTAAAAATGCATTTAATTTAAGCCCAAGTGTCTCATCGATGAGATACTTTATCATTTTTAATGGGACACTGGAGCATCTCTAAATCTGGTCTGGAGATACTGGGATGCTTCCTAATCATGTGTACACCAAATTAGGATCCGGAAGATTTGTTCGACTGTATTAAAAGCCGATATAAATCGTTTTTGTTGATGACACTATTGTAGGTAGGAGAAAAATCTCTCCCAAGCGCGAAATGTGGGATCCCGTGCTGAAAGTTAGGTAAGCTTCGTTTGTGTTGAAATGAAATTTAATTTTGGTTGAATTAAATTTCTATTTTTTCTGCTGCTCTGTTTTAAAGTAACTGTTACTTTCTCCTCCAAAAATTGTCTTGTTTTAAAACCTTCCTTCTTAGTTCACTTTGTTAATGCGCAGAAGATCTTACCTGGAAATTCACCTTCTGTATAGATTCCGCTTTCCCATGACTTCATGCTAATAGATGCCTCTACTCTCTTTTCTCTTAAGATCACCTTAGTTGTTGTACGAGAGGTATTGGAGTCATCAAATCTTATCTAATATTCCAAATTTGTTTTTTCCGTTCAATTACTATTATGTTGTTTCTGAAAACAGATTATTTCACGTATTTTTCATTAATATTATTTAATAATTTAACAACATAATATTGAACATTCGTATTTTTTTCAGTTGGGTCGGCAAATCCCTGTACCTTCCTCGATGCAACTTATGGGAGGGATCCATGTCTTATCTACTCAAAAACTGCAAGAGGTTCTTGAAAATATTCTGCGAGCCCAATTCACTCTCAATTGAGGCTCGTGAGCGACTGACTACTTTGGCCCAGGAAAAGAGTATAAGATTATATTGGGACATGAACGAAGCAAACATATGAGTAGGAAGCAGGGATGATTGCCATGTTCATAACCTTGTTACATGTGCACAAGCATGAATTACAATAAATAATATTTGTTTGCAGACAATATTTCACAATTTTTTTCCACAGCAGGTCACGTCCCAATGATTCTGATGGATAGATATTCCGGCAGGTTTTTTCATTGTGCTTTATGTCCACGATTTTAGTCTCATATTTTCATCCGTTATTCCTTGAAGCATCTCCTGCAACCCCATAATGTGTTATTTGGGATCTTCATCCGTTATTTGGGGATCTTCATCCGTTATTTGGGATTTGTTGAAGATCTTCATCCGTTATTTGGGATCCAACAGTCCCTCTCTGGCAATCAGAGACCCAATCAGAAATTACTGAAGACATCAGCTTCGATTTCTGACGAGGACTACCGATGCCAAACGATTGGTGCCGGTTAAAATTTTTACCCATCAACCCTATGTTAATCGACAGCGATCAGCAGTAAATATTTCCGTCCACATCGGGCGCAGAAAAAGTCAGCAGTACCCAGCGTCGAACTTCGTTAATTTTTTCCTTTGATGATCCTTGCCCTGGAATTGTTATCGATCACTCCTGTTGACAGTCAAAACCAATCCAGTATTGTGATTACTTGCCGATTTGACATACTTGCATCTGCGCCATGATGTTATCACCGATATAAGTTAAAAGAGAAGGTTTAAGCAAGATATTATGATGAACTTGCTGCCGGGAATTTTTTTCAACTGCAGCAAAACAAATCTGGACCATGACCATTTTGGAGCATAAGCATCTGTTGACTTTCGATATTCCAGTTTTGAAAACACTCTAACTTCGTTAAATTTTTCAATCCATGTATTTACAGCACGTTCATCCTGTTCTCAGCAAAATACAAGCACTCCTACCACTGACGTACACATGCTAGTGTAAAATCAGAGCATTACAACTCTCAGACTGTCTCACGAACGGATTTTGCTGAAATCGGAACATCATTAAATCTTAAAAGGCTGTGATTAATTTTTTAGTGGAACTGAAGGAGCTGCGTTAATTACACCCATGTGCCTGGGAGAAAAATAAATGATTTTCGAACGATATATTAATATCGTAGCCCTCGTGGGATGAACTTTTCAGTGGCAGAAGGAAACGAGCGGCGATGTAACGTTAGGTAGAATGACGTCAGAAAAAATGCATAATTTGGAAGCAATTGTTGAAGACAAGCTGAAAGATGTCATTCGTGTTACATGCTGTACGTCATTTACAGAGTTAAAAATCATAATAAACTACTCATGTCTTTTTTTTTCTTCCCGTTTCATTTACGTAGTTTCAACTAAAAATAGATCGCAATTATGAATTTAAAATATCGATCGAGATGCATACACAATTTAAAACTAATACGTGTTACCTCGGGTTACGAATGTCATCCTTTCCGAATTATTTGGGTTGCGAAATGATGCCTTCGTGTTAGGTTACAAATTTCTTTGATTATCTATTTAAATTTCCCACTCAGGCGTCCGTTTTTTGTGGACAAGTCTTATCGCCGCGCTTTATCTTAACGACATCTCACGAAGGAGTCACATGGTTCTTCCTGCGCACACCTACCATTTCCTGAGCCCCTTCTTTGCTCCATTCGCTCGTTGATGCTCTCAGTAGCTGCCGTATAGATAGCATAATTAGTAAATTCCCGCGCTATTTCTTTGTGATTTTCACATATAGTTTATGATTTATTTGTCATTTTCACAAGGTGTTTGTGATTTGAGTACTGTGCAATACTATGTATTTCAAAATATAGGAATAAATTTTAGGTTAAATAACGTCTTGAAATGAACCACTATCAAATCGATGCAATTTATGTCATTTTGACACAAATCCGAACGATCACGTGTGAGAATGTTTCATTGTTGGCACTACGTTACCAGTGTAACGTAGCAGCACGCTCAATACTACTGATGGAAACTACTCTATAAGCCTTCAATAGAGTCATTCGATTCATGTTTATACGATGACGACGTGTCAACTAGTGTATGGTCTCGTTGTGGTTCCACAGCGTAAGGTAGTTACATGAATCAAGTAAAAACCGCACGTAGTTAACTGCTACCATTTATAATTAAGAATTTTGAATTTCTGATGTGTGATCAAATTCCTCTCTTAACCGTCTACCCATCGTTCTCTGACTCGTTCCCATTCAACGCGATGAATTATTATGTGATTAGCATAAATCTTCATCAACTCGAGAAAGAATTGAACAGATTTTATTCCATGTGACAGACACAAAAAGGGATCTCACGTTGTTGAACGTTACAACACCAAACGTTCGGTGAGTGTTTTACGTTAACTACATTTTTAACAAACCTGATCTTGACCTCTGTTATGTGGTACTTTTTACCTAATGGACGATGATTATTTCAAAAGAGTATTGAAAATCTACTGATTTATATTTTATTTACCTGCGTTTGGATACTTATACTAGCGTAATACAATTTTGGGAATGCAGCCATCAAAAATTAGAATGTTAAATTTGTATAGGCTGAAGCTGACCCTGGAAAGAGATCTATGGAGTAAAATTCCTGTCAAACCCGGTCTTTCCAAACCCGGTCCCGCCTCATGAATTCGATCAGAGCGAATACGGAACTTCGTATACACACACACAAATACGGGCCTCAGTGGTGAGCCTCGTATACACGTGTCGCGCCTCACTGCTCAAATGTCCCCTAGTGTAAACGGCCCTTTAGTCACTTAGCGATTTGCTCGTTCAGCGCTTGCCCTGTCGCCAGAGGGTATTGGATCGCAGGATGATTTTATGCACCTTTAAACTGCGTTGCTCCCACATACGAAGCTCGTGGCAGAAGAATCGTCTATCATGACTTAATTAATTTGTGTTAGCTAGAAGATTGTGGCGATGGATGTATACCTGCTAACTTACTAAATATACTTGCTTCATTCGTTTAGTTTGTATTTTTTCGTGGGGATGTTACAAAATGCGTTCAATCTCGATTCTTCTAAGCTTGCTTTTTGTAGATCGTGTTCTTCGTTAAATTCTAGTAACCCGTCTTGTTGCACTTGCGTTGTTTATTCTCCTTTTCTTCAGGAAAAACAATTTATTTATAAAAAGTCATTCTAACTAACCTTACTGTAGATTGAGTTCTCATAGTTCCCGAAACTAAACTCATGTATCCCAATAGTGTTTCAATTATATTATTTTTGATTATGCCCCACCACAAAATGTACGTTTTGGGTTTTTCAATAATTAAGATATCAACATTTTTTGAAATCGAAAGCAGTTGAAAATATTGGAAGATTTTTGCTCTAAGACACGCTTAGATTACCTCTACTCAACCACGAATATCATGATATCTAGCTTTTGCATCCGCTTTTATCTTCCAGACCTCATACACTCTCTGCTAATTTTAAAGATTTTAGTTTTCCTCTCAAGTTGTAGGTGTTACTTCTCTATTACGAAATTATGAAACCCTCACCTATACAGGTAACCAGAGGTATAATTTTGATAAGCACGCATCTCTTTGGTGGAAATTTGCTGTGAATCCATTTTACTTAAACGAATACAAGTCTATTGTAAGACACAATTTCGGGGGAAAAGGCCGATACTGCAGCATTCGTTAATCACTCTTCTCACGGGTTGATTAACATGCTCAATATCTTCCAATGATGATTGTCCTTTTAGTTAGGATGCTTTCTTTGGATTTCTTGCACTAGGAAAAGTGACCATTTCGTTTTACAGTAGGCGAAATTTAATAGCTGATTTATCTGCAAGTTGGTTTGTGTTTCATACAACCACCTATTAACGAACAATTGCACGGTTACAAGGATTGACTGCATCTGGCCAATGCGACTTTTCAATGCCTTGAAAAGAACCAAAATCGAGAACTCTGTTCTTAAAACAATCAAAAATCCATGCAATTCTCTGAAATCCTCTAGATAATCTATCCCAAATAATAGCTCAAAATCGCAGGCTAGCTTCCGCCCGTCCAACGTAAGTCTGCATCAGTTGATTCCTAAACCTTTACCCCGTACCCTCATTCCCTTCATTACATCTTCAGTACGGTTAGCTCGAACTTTTTGTTAACAAGACCACTTCGCTTCAAGGAATATATTTCTAAATTTTTATAATTTTAGCCTCGTGCAATATTTTTCCTCACATAGAATAATAATTTACTCCTTAATAACACCTTCAGTAAGGTTAGCTCTAACTTTATGGTTAGCTGTAATAATTTAAGCCGCGTATAATTTTGGTTTTCTTACATAGAGATAGAATGGGGGATTTAGTCTCTCACTCATTAGTTATGATTGTAGGCCCCTACACCAATTACCTGTCATTAATTGTCGTAGTGCTTTTGTTCTTAACCGTATTGTGTGTTTGGTTTTGACGGTTACAAAAGAAGAAGTAGGCTGATCAGCTGATGTTTGCTTGAAGATGAACTCACATTGGTAATCATACTCGGCATCATCACCATGTGATGATGCCGAAATTATGTGAAATCATTATGTGAAATTCCGAAATTGTTTATAACAGTCAAAACTGTTGTTGTGTGACTCATCATGAATGATCAGAAGATCAATCTTGCCTTGGTTATACTGGTTTTATTTCAAATCGAATTCTATCAGCCTCTCTGTATTCATACCACCAGCGCCTGTGTGGACTCGTGTCATAAGTCCTAATTGTTACCAAATTTAACCAAACTTCTGTCCGAACAGCTTTGAGATACACTATTGCAAGCGTTTTAACGTTTAAATGTGCAAATGTTTACTCATAGTTTACTCCCTACGTAAGTTTGAGAGAATGAGAGCATGGAATAAAAGAAAGATGAAATCCGTAACTGATACTAACGATGCTGCAGAGGCATGTATAAAGAATTGCAGCTTTTTATATAAATACGGATTCAAAGATGAACTCAGCATTCATATCAGAAAGTCTGGATCACGATGATGAATCATTCAATCGTTCGTATTATTCATTAAATGATTAGTATAATTATGCCGGTTGGTTTTCTCATTGAAGACTTGTAGCCATGGACACCTAATTTCAGATTGAAATGATTACAAACCTAAATGGACGTAAATCAGCTCGTGTAGTGCATAAACTCTTCAATCAATAAGGCAGTGTATTTAAAAAAAGGGTTCAATGAAGATAAAGAACTGTACCGCAAACGCAGTACTGAAAAGTGGCCCAAAGGACGAAATGAGGTTTTTCCTAAGCGTTTTACGCTGGTTGTTCTATGGCGATTTATATCACCCACACTGGTGATTTATCAATATGTTTTTTCCATGTCATTGGTCTGTGGTGTTTCAGTTCGGCCTATACTGGGATTTGTATGAAGAAACAATGAGGTTGAAGTGTAGCCGGTGTTCGTATTTCCAGCAACACCTGAGTTGCGTTCAGGGGAAAAAGCTTTCTGCACATCTTTTCAGTAGCAGATATTCTGTTTAGTTTAATCTCAGCTCTAAAATTAACGACATTTTTCAGTTTTCCCTAGTTCTTGGGAAAGCTTTTTCCCAATTTCTACTACTGATAAATTTCTGTTGCTACTAAAATATGTTGGGGTTTCAGGAGAGCGGTTAATTTCTAAGAAAGTCTCTTGCCAAGCTACTTTGCAGACTGCTAAATTGTGTGAGCTTCGATGTTGCAGACCGTAGGTAAGAAAGCGAGTATCACAAACAGTTGAGTTTGTGTCACGGGAGTATAACGTGTAAGTGATAATTATAACTAGAAGAAACAGAATCTGTGAACCAGAAATAAGAATCTAAACTAAACAAAACCATTTACTGACTTGGCCATGGGATATCTGGGCCACCACTGCATAAGAAGTCATCGAAAGTTCAAAGACGAGGTTATCTCTTATTCGTACGCTCCCATTTGTTTCGTCAAATAAAGTGGCCGAAATATTCTTTTTGCCTCGAATGAAGTCTCAATTTTGGGTAATGACGCTACCAAGCGTTTTAGTCTCAGGAAAGCGTCATTCAGAATCTACATAATAACTGGATTTTTTTACCCTCTTATTTCACACATAATCAAACATTGAATTCCGTCCAGCTCGCTATATCTTCCTCGTTTTTTACTTCCTCATCAATTGGCCAATTTTTTGTACTCCTATCATTTTATTAGACAAAAACCGCCAAAAATTCAACGAATTTCTTCATACATTCTCAACTTTCATGAGTTATAATTATTTAACACACGTTTTCATTCGCTGGCCAGCAGTGAATAATCTATGAAGTCTCATCTCAGACACAGAAATGGCAGCATTTTCTTCACCTCAGTCAGACGGCCCCCAATCAAGTCGTCTGAGTCATAATGCAGTTTTTTAACGTTGAACACCGGTTTTTAAATACCCACTTGTGCTGTTTGTACAGCTATGCTCAGAATTAGTTCACTTTTACTTCAAGACGTAAGTGCGTTGCTTTTTCGCTTTATCAGCCCACTATGCCTGATAACTGGGATCTCGTCTGAAAAGAAGCCGACAAGATGCATGGTAAGATAGTAGTTTTAACTTTTAATCTGAAAAGGAAAGTATGGTTAGTTTTCTTATATGTATTCACACGACTGCATAATGCATGTATAAGCGCTGTGAGTGGATTACTGATAAAAGGAATAGTTCAATATTCTCGTCGGTACTGAAACTGACTTCAATTATCTCGAACTCGCTATGCTTTATAAACGTTGCCTGGTTTTAGCTTCGTTGGAATCTGACAACGAAGCGATTACCGATCAACTAGCCAGAATTTCAGATAATTTAAATTGGAGTGCATCACTGCGAGTAAATTATCCGGATACAGAGATAATTTCTTACTAACTAAAAATATATGCTTCTGAGACATTTATGATAATGGTTTGGCGGTTAAAGCACTCACGGTTGCTTGGGAATAATCCACTTCTCGACGCATGGATCTGAAGTACTTTTTGTGCACGATAGGCATCTTCGTTCCTGCTTAATCGATTTGTAGATATAAGACACTTCAGACACGATGAGAGCTTTTGGTAACCAAGCATTGTCAAATGACTGTTGAAAACAAATAAACAAATGTATACTTAAATGTACAACATATCACAAATGACAAATGTGCAGTATATCATATATGGTTTGCTGCACGTTTGAGCAATCGAAGAACTGATAACTTAGAGTGCAGTAATATTGTCCATCATAGAAAGCTATCTCTCTCGGAAACTATGTTGATATGAGTACATAATTGCAATCTAATTGCATCTCAATTTGGGCTAATTCAAACTCAATTTTAAAATTAAAGACATTTACATTCTTATCTAATTCTTGAGACTGCTTTTTGAATCAGAGTTTGCATAAGGTAGCGAAGACACACACAAAAATTTCTTTGCATTTCGATATCTTACCGAAAATTGTGCGCGGTTTGATAAGGTACGATAAGAGATTAGGTACGGTGAACCTCTGCAGCATCCCAGTTTGTTACTGTCACTTTAGCCAAGTCTGAGGCAGAGAGACTTCGAGGGCATTGTTTCATAAGCTTAGCTAATATATTAGCAATTTTTGAACGAAAACCATTATACGTTCTAGTATCCGAAATCGTCTTCGGGCGTAAGAACACTCGTGACCATTTTCTTGAAGGTTCTTCATAGATGTTGTAATGATTGCAGTGGGATAGGTTCCTGTCATAGACACTGAGGTTGTCATTGCCTGTTCGGTAACGGATGAAATGGTGATTTCTTGCTCGGTCCCATGCACCGCTTGTTGTCGGTAGGTCACAGCCATGTTGAGGTTGACGTAACGAAGAAGAGCTCAGTTGTAAGTGTTTCAGCGAGAGACTTTTTAGCCTTGTAAAGATTCGCCCAGCGGATTCTAGTGTTCCTCAAGGCCATTATTATCATTCATTCGATGTTTTGCATTCAAGTAAATGTTTCTACAGCCCTCTTCACTATGCAAGTCATCTTGCAGAAAGTGCACTGGCCCATGGTTTGTATGTACATAAGCCAAATGCTGTTCAAACACTTATTCAACCCTGGTGCTACACTATGTACGAGACCAGTAAAAGTTCTAGTTCACTACTAGGTTGTATTTCACTCATTCACTAAATGTGAGCCGTATGAAGACTTGGACAGAGTAATTTATTCATCTTGTTGGAACGGAGAGAAAACGTGTGTAATCAGTCTGCCAACTGTACGGAATTGAGGGTTAATATCAATATTCACGAAGTTGGTTTTCGCTGGTGATAACATGTTCATGTGCGGATGATCCACAAATGATTTGTGACAACTTTTACCATGAGAACGTACAGATTAAGCGCACAAATATTTGGAAGTTATTAAAATGTTCATCTAAAATCGGTCGATGAAGAGTTTCAGCCCTTCCAATTCAATGGACTCGACTAATTTAGTAGTTAGAAACATTTTACAAGTAGTTCAAAATGAATTAGTATGCTGTACCGCAGTGAATGACCATATATGAAGTAAATGAATGAGAGCCATAACGACACTTGAACAATAATTTAATCTTGTGCGCATTCTGCTATGAAGCTTCATGTGAGTACATGGAGAGGTTCTACCGAATTGTAGGTAGCCTTATTCAAATTAAATTCTTGTGCGCATTCTGCAATGGAACTTCATTTGAGTACATGGAGAGGCTCTACCGTATTGTAGGTAGCCTTATTCAAATTATATGACATTGAAGGGGACATAACATAGGTAAAATCAGTCGTAAAAACATTTTGCTATTAATTAAAGTCGTATTCCTCACAAAGTACACCGGTATCAGATGGAGGTCAGCTACACGTGCATTTTAATGAAGGATGAATGCTAGAATAATTCGTTTATGGTACAGCATTGTTGCATTAACGGGCACATTCTATATTCATTGTAATTATAAAAATACTTCTAAGTCGGTATAACCAGTGAATTATGTGTCATTCCAGTACGAAATTAAGCATTTGCGATTATGAAATCTTTATAACCAAGAATAAATTCAGTTATTTTATATAATCCAGTGTTTAAACTATCATCTGCCATACACCTCTTCACTGATGCTTTTGCGGTGTTTCGTTCCACTAAATAGTATCCCATTAGTGGCAATGCAATGGAAAACATAAATAAGTAAATTTGTTAAATTGTTTAAATTAAATTTTGTGGCACTTGTGGGTTATCTGTCTCTACTTTTGATCAATGGTTTCCTTTTGATTTTAAGGCTAAGTTAAGTTAGGTCAGCAATTAAATAAATAATATTTGTTATTGTTTTTAGAATTTGTTTTGTTTCAGGTCAAAATGAATAGATTGATGAATGAATAGGTCCTAGAGATTCATATATATATGGATAGTATATAAATAGCATTATAAATAAATATAAATCAACAAGAATCTCTTCTCGCGTGAAAAATCCATCCATACTATCCAGAACATCAGTTTACTTTTCACATAACAATTACATTTTTAATTTTTTTCACCTGAAACATTTTTTCCTTGAACAGGTAGTGACAGATAACCCACAAACATTGTTTTACTTCATTGTTTCATTCGAAAACGGTAGCATTCTTCGCTTTTTCGTTTCCCTGAAGCGTTATTTTTGTTCGGTTGCATTAATTCAAGGAGATTTTTCAATCTCCTTGTTACTTCACTCGTGCAGACATTCTATAATGTTTTGTAAATCATGCCAATTTTTCTGACTGGATGTTCTTGTTCTGTATTGATACAAATAGTAGTTGTAAATTAGGTTTTTCCTCCGCTTTCTCGCAAAATGTAACGTTTCATTTTTGTTGTTGGTCTGTGGACCTCAAACATCAACAGAAAATTTACGAAAGATAGAAACGAGAACGATGGAGTCGACATCTCGAGAATGTGAAGTTTGCAAGGAAATATATGATACAGCTGAGCATAAGCCCATCGTTTTACTGTGTGGGCATAGTTTTTGCCGCCGCTGTCTCATGGTTCTAGAACGTCAGGGCAATATGAAGTGCCCGAAATGTAGACAGCCCGTGACTCTGCCAGTGGGCCAGCTACCCGTTAATTATGCCCTCATACCATCTGAGGCAAATGCTGCAACCAGCAATTCGGATTCCAAAAAGTTTGAGTGTTGCCCGAGTCACAGATTTGATTTGGATCATTTTTGCACGAGCTGTGGAGTTCTGATCTGCACAAAGTGTGTTGCAGAATCCCATCATCAGCACTGCACAGTGACAGAAAAAGACTTATTCAAAGAAAATGAGTACAAAACAGATTTTGAACTGAATTTAGAAAGTCGAATTAACATGAGTTTTGGGTTTCTGACGAGAGCTAGCAGAGAGGCTGAAGATATCCGAGACACCGTCAAAAAACTTGAGCAGTGCGAGCAAGACGTTCAGCAATGTCTAGATACCCTGGAATCTATGAGAGCATCCGTGGCACAGGACGCTCAGGCGTGGGCAAATGCCGATTCACAGTCCGCTGCAGAGAAACTTGAGCTGTTCAAGACGTTGCCTCGTCAATGGCAATATCAAAATGAAGTTAAAACGTTATGTAAGGACCTCATCTCAGAAATCATCAGGAGTTACGTGAAGAAAATTCAGGAGACTTTGATCCATCTGCAGGTGAGTCTGGTTTGGAAACTAAGGTACTTCATGAATTGCTAATTAACATAAATCCTGTTGACACGAATTCATGAGCGCTCGGATACTGAAAATTGTGCAACTATTTTGTGTAACATCTTTCTCAATTTATGGTTCTTTCTAATCGTTATGATCCCAATACCGCATGTGAGATTTTTCTGGAATGTTATCTATTTGTTCCTTCCATATCTGCCTCACTCGATGTTATTCCAAATCCCGCTTTAATTTTCCATTACCTCGAAATTCTACTGCTTAAGTGATCTTCCAATGAGCGAATGAGAATGCATATTCGAACTCTGATTAAATTTAAGTCCATGGTTTAAATCACAATGTTTCCCCAAGCCATCTGGCACATGTTGAGAAATATATATATACCCCACAGCAGAATTGCACATTCATTCTTTTATCGTTTCATTTGAAAATTGTGGTGCACTTTC
The DNA here is from genome assembly GCA_014220935.1 of Platorchestia sp. MABIK. NCBI lineage: Eukaryota > Metazoa > Arthropoda > Malacostraca > Amphipoda > Talitridae > Platorchestia > Platorchestia sp. MABIK. Next base: position 78,409 of record JACJUY010007646.1, read on the forward strand.
AACTACAGTGGTAGCTTTTCAAGCGTAATTTTCAGTAAATGCATGAAAAAGTCAACATGAGTAAGAATGTATCACTCGGCTAAGAGTTAGTATTCTGTAAGTGTCTCTCACAAATATTTTGCGTGTACACTTTCTTTAAGCGACGCATTCCTAGAGCATGAAAGCATTTGCTTACATTCGTACACTTTGAAGAGGCAGTAATTTCTAATATGAGTATTCTCTATTAGTACGTCTTTTCATTCTAAATCAATCCAACCAAAGTTCTTGCCAATTGGCGGTCTTTGTGAGATTTTTTGGGGTTTTTCCTCTCTACCGCAATTTTTCCAACTTTATCATTAGTTTCAGCATGGATTTTGAGTGTGCTTCACTCATTCATAACTATTTCAGGAATCCGCTTCAATGGAACCCTCTCATCATTAGCAGCAAATTGCGAGGACGAAGTGTGCGTGGCCACACTTCACGTAAAATATTTTTGGAAAAAAACAAGTGAGTGAAAATGTTACCACAATTGCTCGCAACTTTGTTACTGATAAAATAATTGAAAAGTTTGGACATGAACGATACATCTAAGCTTGAGCTATAAAAGTAAAGCGGTTAATCATTTATAGATTTGTGCCATACAATAGAGAAGAAAACAACTTGAAAATGACCGGTTCTACACAAATAATACGTTGTCTTGTCAGGTGACTTTTCTCTGTATCTATCACTCACCATTCATCTTTTCGTGATGTTAACCCAATAATCTCAGCACTAGAAGACAAAATATTCCCCTATATTGTTCATCACACAAAAATAAAATTAAATCTATAAATATATGAACCATTGTATGATATTTTTGGACAACAGTTTTCTAAACAGATTTCTCAAATCCAGAGAAAAAAACCAAAATTAGAGTATCTAACTGGCCCTAAGCTCGGTGTCAGAGCGCAGCAACACATGTGAGCTGAAATAAGTGACTCCATAGCCGCTAACAGCTGAGGAAACGTGACATCAAAGTTTTCGACTGTGTTGTACAGGATCGACCAGATAGTTTCATAGCTTACCACGAATGACAACGTCACCATCATAACGGCTTTTTCATATGAGGACGACTGATCATGAAAGGAAGGGCATTTGCAAGTTGTTTATGGTTAAATCTGAACAATCGAAAAAGAGCTATTATCTTCTTGAGCCTCGGAAATTCCACGATTAATGATACCCAAGATTAGGTGAATTGGCTTTGACGTTGAACATTCAAGAATGATTGTAGATACGGATTCCAAGAGTTAAATATGATGAACGCCACGTAATAGTTATTTTCGTTCGGAATTAAAAAGAGTGTGATTGCAAAAAAATTACTGCAGTATTTTGGACGTAGCATTATTAGATAAATTTAAATCGCGGTTATGAATTAACAATCAAATTTTCTGCCTGTGCCATGTTACCAAACAGTGATTTCATGCTTAAAACCAACGAAAATGTAATATCTACAAACAATGGTAATTTGCCCAAGGCTTTCTCTAGAGGAGCCAGCTTACAAAAGTTGAACCAACATAAATATCGCTTCTACTAACTTTCCTGACAATTTTTTCCAATAATCTCTGATAGCGTAGGAGTGAAATGACATATGATAACATTCTCAAATCCTAGCACCTTATTTGAGATGCTTCGAGGATGAAAATGAATCATCGTTTTGAAAATAACTTATTCTTTTCCATGAAATTAGTTTGAGCGATTATGCATTGAATATGTATGGCGCGCACGAGTGATCAAGAATTCCCCTCATGTTCATGTACAATTTGAAATCATTTCATGAAAACGCGGCTCCACACGAATTACAAATCACGATATCGAAAGCTGGCGATCAAATGTATTTTTTCTTTCCTCTCGGACACCAACGAAATTTTTGGCTTCAG
>JACJUY010007647.1:12165-26200 GCA_014220935.1 Platorchestia sp. MABIK
CTTGAAAAGGGCCCTTCATCCAACTGGCATTTTATAGGTCTAGTCGATGGCTGTTTACGGGTTCATTCGGGTCGTTTAAAGTCGTTTCTTCCCGTTTTCGACGAGCTCTCTTTGGACGCGTAATATATTGTAAGAAGATTTTGTAATCGTTAATGTTATGCATATTGTATTACTTCAGTAAATAATATTCTAATATTATATAACAATTAATTCTACATTCAATATGAACTCACGCAGTCATCGGCAGCCGTTAAAAGAAAATACTTTTGTTCACTCTCATTAGACCAGCAAGAAAAAGTTGGTGATCGGCATTGAGCAATCCGCGATTTTCGACGTGTGAAATGTAACACAGCCCTATATTTTTATATGTAAAAAATATCTCAGGAATGTCTGTGCTATTTTTAAAACTGGAACGGCTGTTGGAACCCTCTGTTGGTACAGTGGGCCTTCCCAGTCTAACTTTTTTGCGGAGCATGCATGTTTTTCGCCACCCAAGCGATTTCATCTCCGAAGAGGTGGCTATTCTACTTATCGATTTATATCGCCGCTCAGTATATAAATTTTATGCAAAATTTTGCATGAAAATGCAAAAAATTTCAAACTGCAAGTGCGACCGTGCGGGTTAAATTTTAACATTCATTTCACAATATTGTACACACTTGTATATTGCTTTTGTAGACAACATTTTCATACTATTTACAAGATTTGCAACGTGTTAATAGTTTTTTCTTGTCTATAAGAGTACTGATGTCCTTTTTGACGAAAATGAATTTCGGAAGTACTCTCTGATCATTGTAACGTAAAACATATTGTAATTGAAATTGCTCAAATTGGGACATTGCTCTTCTTTCGCCGGTTCGAGAAGTTGGAGTGCTATACACTTCCAAATTCGAATTTTAATCTTGAGGTATAAGGGTTGAGTGACACTGCATTGCAAGTTTTTCATTTTTAAATCACGTGAAGTATTGAATAGTACTGTACAAGTATATACACGTAACACTCGATGCCTAGGAATTTACCTCATTATCTGAACATTTGTGAGGTGATAGGTCGTCTAGTGATTACACGGGCCGATCCGATTGTCTGAAAAAACATGGATTTATCTCAAGCTATTGAACTGTTTAAAAACTGTTTTTTATTTCTATTTGCAGATCGATATAAAGTATATGCGCATAGGTATATTTATTCATCATATATAATTTTATGTGTACATTTACCGTTGGAATCCAAAAATTTAAGGGTAGTTATTTACAAACGTTCACATTCAATTGTTATATTTTGAATTGAATACTCTGTTTCAAAATTTAAAAATAGGAGAAAAGTAAAATAAGGAACCCATATGATGAAAGTCTGCCTGCATCAAGAACATGAAAGTCACAGAGTTCATTCAAGTGCTACGTGTTTTAAATTAGGTAACAAAAAATCCAACATGGGTTTTGATTTTAGCTTAGCGTTTACGTATTGAAAAATAGTCAAGTTTTTAAGATGAAAGTTCACAATGCTCCTTTTTAACCGTCTGTTTTGCCGCGCAATTAGAATTTGACTTAAAATCAAGTAAACCTGTTTCAATCAGAAAGTTTTGAAGTATGTTGTCATGTACTAATCATATTTTTGAGGTGCATTTACCATGACAGCGTAGTGGAAATTCGTTCAAAACCGTAATTATTAATATTGTCTGCGAGTAATGTCCGAAACCAAGTTCAATAATACGTAAAATAACATCCTTTCAAAGTTATTTCACTGTTCTAATGATTCATATCTAAAACCCTTGGAATTGCAAAATATCTTCTGATGATGTTATTGGCAGCTCTGATTGAGTTTTGTTTTGACATTTTCGATGGTTGGTACTTGTGAAAATTGAATGACGTTGACACAGGTGTAATGAAGATTGAAGCAGAAATGGCTACTTGTGTACGCTTAAAAAAGTCTTCGATGGCAAATGGTGGTTATGATAACCGTCCATGTCCTAGTTTTTTGTTTTCACACTTTCCAAGTGGATTGCAGCATGTTTGCAATGCAACGTTGAAGACGGATAAGAGATCTAAAATACTTCTAAGAGCTTAAGGCCCCCTCACACGTACAAATATGTTTGCAGACAATTTGAGCTGGGTTTGGTTTGACGGTCTCGAGGCCCCGCACACAGGCTGTCACACCTTGGGACAAATTCGAAACAAAAAGGCCAAGAATTTAGGGAATTTGGGGTGTTATACAATGTACAGTATGTAAAAACCAAAACTGTTCAAATTAATATTTGCTTCTAGCATTAAGGTAGAGTACCAATTGAAATTACTACAATTCGATCTAGAAATTAATCAAATCATCAGTACAAGGGGCCTAAGTCAGCTTTACGAATGCATCATGGTAGAATAATACACGTTTGTACGGGATCCGAATGAAGCGCGCAGTTTCGCAAAGCGCCTCATGGAGTGCATGGCTCAGTCACTCATTTATTTCCGCTGAGGTGCTAACTGTGGTACTAGCGCTACCGGTAGCGGTGTTGCTTTGTCCTTTTTGCATTATCAGCTTGTAGTTAAACACCATGAAACCACCTAAAAAAGTATTACAGTCAAACATTTTCCGAATTCAAAGACTGGCTACAGGAAGATAAAGACGGAAACCGTGTCTGTTGTAAATGTTGCACTATCATGTTCGAAAGTGCGAACAAGTCTACCTTACAGAAACACAAGGAATCCGAAAAGCATAAGAAAACTTATGAACTTACCAAATCGAAAGTTGGCAGCGCACAAATGTTTAAACAGAAAGCGCCTAACGATGATGACCAAGTGACACATCACCTCGCTTGTTGATGAAGCTCTGCTGAATAAGATAGATGACGAGTGGAGAAGTTTTCACCTAATTGCAGCAGACCTATCGGTAAGGAATGCACAATTCCCCGGTATTGGAAATCATTAGGTGAATTGAAAGATGGCTTGGGCGACCCTAAATTTGGTATCCTTTCATATCTTATGACTTGTCTCACTTGCTTAGGCTTTCGTCTGCATCTGTTGAAAAAATATTTCCTCAACTTAACTGTATGAAATATAAAATAACCAATTCTCTAAAATCGAACCGCTTCCTTCCCAAGCAATGATTAGCAAGAAATAATGCAAAGTGTGCTACGTGGGATCCAGTGAAAAGTCTAGAAACTGACCAAGAATTAAGTGGAGCCGCCTATCACAGATACCAACACCGATTAAAACGATTGAAAGAATCGAAGTCTCTTGGCTTGCATGCTGACATTAATGACGAAAATGAAGAATCAACCTAAAAATGTATTGAAGATAAGTTTAAATTTCATTTATGTCACTTATGGTAATATCTGGGATTTTTTAAGATCTGGGGAAATTTCAGGGGTCAGTCTGGAGATTTTGGAAAAGTTGACTGGCAGCCCTGCCCGCACACGATGCAAACAACCCACTTCAAACTTGACGAAGACTGGCCAAGGTAGACTGAAGGAGGTAAAGTCACTTCTACGGGGACAGCCGCGCGCATTCGCTAATTCGACCAGCAATAGAAGGCTTCATTTCAATCAAGCCGGATGACGTCACCTACACACCATGAAGGCAGCGTACTATCACGCAGCGTACTCTGTCCTACCAGACGTACGATCGGCAACAGGACCGACTGCCGGTGTGCTTCTGCAGGTACGGATTAGGATTTTAAAAATTGAATTCAGTCCGGCTACTTGCAAATCTACCAGAATTAAAAGGTTATCGATCTTCAATTTAATCATACTGGCAGCTTCATGAATTAAAATCTTTATCCAAAACGTAGGATGATTTACTTTTTTCAACCAAACAAAACGTTTTAATTGCTTTTCCATGCAGATGAAGCTGACGATTGCGCGCCGTGTTAGATCGTAAAAATGGAAAAAATAAAATTCCGTATTCATATATTTAATTGAAATACAACCTAAGATATATTCCGCTTGTAAGTTCATGAACTGAACGGCGGGAGTATTGATTTGCAGTTGTATATCCTTTTTCAACATCTAAAATTTCAAGCTAAAAAATGACTTCCGAAGAGAGGAAGTTAGTTTAGTATGGAGTTATGGGAACGCGGAATCTATCCAAAAGGGGCATAAAAATAGAAAGTTGAGAAAGAAGTTTATGAAAAAAAAAGTTGAAGAAGAAAGTAATAGGTGCTGAAAAACAGGACAGCAGTGAACGGAAAAAAATGGTCCATAACAAAAGCAAAAACGTCTCTACTTCAACGAATGGCTTACCTAACCTTTAGCTCAAGACATCGCACATTCCCCATAGGAGCGGTAAGAACAAAGAGCATTGATTATTGTTATCGTTGTGAGGGAAATTTAAAATTACACGCATTGCCATTGTGGTAAAGATTATATTAATAAACGAAAAAATCTAGAAGAATATGACATCATTTCAGCCCTTCTTTACGCAAAAAAGGTGTTTCTTAAACAGGAAGGAAGAAGGCACCAATCGGTATGGATATCGAAGATCAGGAAATCTATGCACTAGGTGTGTTCCCAGATATGATGTTTTGGATGGAAGCATCAAGGTACGAAGTTTTTAATAAAAAATCTACCATAAATATGAAAAGTTTTGAAGAACATGATAGTTATAAACTGAAAAAAAGTCGGTACAATCAAAACAAAAAAATTTCAAGGTTAGATTATTAGTAGTACAAGCCTCCCTACCACAACAAAGTTCAATCAAAGGAAGCAGGACACCATTCAACATGAACTTGACAGAACGAGGAATGTATGCACAAGATTTGTTCTTGCACAAGACTCCTTACACGGAATAAGATTTGATTATTAGTTACTTTAAACCTCCTTATCCGCAACAGAGATGATCAAAAGAGGAAGGCACCATTTAGTATCGTGTTAAGGGAACGCAGAACCTATGCAGAAAGGGCATAGAAACAGAAAAATGAGAAAAAAATTATGAAACAAGATCAAAGTTGAAGAAGAAATTGGTAGGTGCTGAAAAACAGGACAGCTGTGACCGAAAAAATGTGTTCCTTAACATAACAAAGACGTTTGATTTCAACGAAAGGAAAACCTACCCAACTCTCAGCTCAGGCCCTCACATTTTCCCCAAGGGAGTGCTAATTCCAATAGATACAATAGATGTGTTCCTTGAGGGGGAAGAAGTGAATAAAAATCTGTTAATTTTGTTCATTCCATTCTGTGTTTCCCTGGAATGGCTACCGCATTCAATATCACTCACGAGTTACGCCACAATATTTTCACGTTAAAAAATTATTTATCGTTCAATCGCAAATTAAGCACAAATAAGGACTGCAGTGAATCGAGAGATGGTCTGCAACGGAATCAACAAATTGATGGCTTGTGTAAGCTGGTCGTTAGACTTTAAATCTTCTCCCATAGAACACCAAGTTTTTATAACGAATGCTGACTGGTTCTACAGATTAGATTATCACACAAATCCAGCCTCCCTTACCACAACAAAGCTGCCCAAAGAGAGCACAGTCGCGGGACTTAACATCTTCTCGCATGGAACTCCAAGTTTTTACTATAAAGCTGTTCAAAGAGAGGAAGGAGACACCAGAGTTAAAAGGGAAGGCGTAATTAATACACAAGGTGTGTTTACACACAAGAGAACCTGTGCGTAGAAACAGTAAGTTGAAGATTTACGTTATGAAACAAAATTGAAGCTGAAGAAGAAAGTCATAGGTGATAAAAAACAGGACAGCAATGAACCGAAAAAATCAGGTCTTTAACAAAAGAAAACGAAGCATTTTAATTTCAGCGAAAAGAAGGCATCTCACGCTCTCAGCTCTGACCTTTACATCACTTGTGCTAAAAAAATGGGGAACAAAATATATTATTGTTTTTATGTAAGAAAGTTTTAGCCTCCTTTAACCACGACAAAGATGTTCCAAGAGAGGAAAGAGGAAGGTACTATTTAGTATGGAGTTGAGGGAACGTGGAATCTATGCACAAGGTGCATAGAAACAGTAAGCTAAGAAAGAAGATCATGAAACAAGAAAAAGTTGAAGAAGAAAGTAGTAGGTGCTGAAAAACAGGACAGCCGTGAACCGAAAAAAGTTGTTCCGTAACAAAACAAAAACCTATTCAATTTCAACAAAAGGAAGCCTACCTAACCTTTAGCTCAGGCCCTCACATATTCCCCCTGTTAGCGCTAATTCCCATGGACACAATAGTTGTATCCCCAAAGGAGGGAACAAAATGTAAGCCAACAACTCGTCCATGAAAAAATATTCCCATTACTTTAAAAACATATTTGGTTTCTATCATCTCGATGTTACTTAAATTTTCGACAATAATGAATTAAATAAACTATTTTTATTATCAAAAACAAAAATTGGTGCACCCCTGACCGATCAAGGCACGTTCAACATTTTCTGGCTAATAAATCCGAAATATACAAACAAGACACAACATAAAACTGAGTATTCAAATCTAGGTAATGACTCGTCGTACATAATGACTTAGCAAATATCACAGAGCGCAAACGGCAGCACTCCAAATGCTTAAGCGCTATCTTCAAACATCAGGACTAATGCTCTGCGTACCAATAGGTAAAGAAATAGAAAATAGAAAGGAAATGAACAGTTAGAATTCAAAAACAGTAAATGAAGCATAATGGACAATAAAGATAAACATTCGGAATACCAGTTAAGGTCAAACTCACTATTTGGGCACCGATTTTTCTAGCTCGGTGCGAGTAGGAAGCCTACGACGCTTCTTTCACCAACTATGGGAATCGTGCTCGAAATCAATCATTCATAATGGTAATATAGTTTTACATACAATTGTCTGATCATCAAGCAGCAGTACATTCAGCGGAACGTTCAGAAGCGAACTGTGTTGTTTAATAACAAGACAACACCCCAGATAACTTTTTAAAGAGTACGGTCACTTTGTAGAGACTGATGGGAAGTGTACTTATTCCAACATAAGCCTCAGAATGCAAAAACTTGAACGGTAAGTATAATTCTAGTTACGTGAGTATTTTCACAGCCAGTCTAAAGCTTTTCAAATAATTCATTTTGAAACCAAAACAACGAATATGTTATAGGAATGCAAAGGTTTCAATGAGTAAATACAATTATTTTTTTACAGAGTTCCAATTACGAGAAGAAAACAAGGATAACAAACATGTGTAGCACGTTGGAAGTAATGCTTACTTATAACGCTTCACCCTAGTAATACACTGAGCCAAATCAACAAATAAACATTGCACTACCGTCCGTTAATGTGTTTTAAGCTAGACAACATTCAACGACATAATGGTTCACAGCCTTAGATTATAAACAGACAAAGAAAAAAGGTTTATCACACGCTTGAAACAATATAACACATCATAGCCTTAAATTCATCTGACACTATCAAAATGAGGCTTACACAAGTCGATGACTAAGTGGTTGTTCATTAGCAGTCATTGGGAGTTTAACTAACACTACTTACAGAACTCAGAGCGAGTAGTGCACAGACATGGTAGTAAAAATGTTGGTTGAATGGTGCCTCGGACAGAATGGTGAGCCTCAGTATGTCTGATTAAATATCTCAAGTTTGGCCACAGCAGACGGGAATAGCACCAGGCCATCCAGAAAACACAAATATATGTTTACTTTCAAGTCCAAATTTACTGGCTCCACTTTGCTACCAAATGAGAGAGGCATTTTATGTCACACAGAAATTTTACCCTATCTCAATAATTTTTTGGGTTTCAATTAGGCTTACAGCTTGAGTAGTCGAGTGAGTAATACTATGACTAAAATTAAGCTTTGTTATATTTAAATCGGAATGTATGAAGTGCTGCTGTACATACAACAACGGGGAAGTTATGGGTATAACAGGAGGAAACAGCAACTCGCTCGTAATTGTTTCTTATGAATAACCGGAACTATCGGCATAAATTTATTATGCACACCGAAATGCACTCAAACAGCTGCTCTGAAACATATCCGCTCAATGTGTCCGTAACACCATTGTCAGCAGCGTGCACCTATGTAATTGTATTCCAAAAACCATATAAAATAAGCTGAAGAATTTGATACTACAAAAATTATTACATTTCACTCTAGAACATGAGAACAAGGACTCAGGAGAAAAGTGCAGGGAATCACTTGTGCATCACAGAAAAGGTATCCAGCAGAGCTTTATAGTAAGCTCTGATTGACTATAATGTTCTACATCTGAAGAAAAACTTTATTACGCATATTATTATTTGAGAACAGTAGGTAGGAGGTTTAGGGCAGTTCTCATGAATTAATTCACAAACATTTTTGCTGAAGCCTAATAAGTGACTTATTTGATTCAACAGATACTGCATGAGCTCCTTAGAAAAAAAATAGCACGAAAGGTTACGGCAAAATTCAAGTCCCTTGTGCGGATCATCAGACAGAATGTGCTTTTGAAGTGACACAAAGAGATGGAAACACGAATCTTGCACACTGAAAATGGAACAACTTATAGAGCAGTGAGTCGTAGAAGTTATTTCGGCTGCTGGTGATACATGTCTGTTTTCATGACGATGTAATCGGAGATAGAGTGGCAGCATCTCCACTTCTAAGAGGCAAAAATTCCTCTAATATTGGTGGTTCAGTTGAATACCACAGCAGCTTTTAGCTCCTCCCCAATTGAAAATCAAGGACGGGTCGCCGGTGAATTTAAGGACGAGACTGTTGATTAGGGACGAGACAGAAGCCAAGTAGGCCGGCTCAGCCTTGTAACTCTCTTGCCGCGCTCTTAAAAACTCACGGTCGAGCACGGACGGCGTATTCGAAGCTGGCCAGATATGATTTGAGGCTGCCAAATTTTCAGTTGATTATGGCCGTAATATTTAAGGACGGCCATCGGTGGTTTACAGTTATACAAACATCGTTGAATTATGGCCGTACAATGGACGGACATAAGCCATCAAACACGTTTTTACGTTGTTGTGTACACTGCATCAAGCTTGAAACTAAATGTCGAATGTTCTGAAATTTTCTTCATCAAAAATGTTCATATCAATGTGAATGAACACTTAACTTTGCTTTACAATAGAAGCATTGGTGCGTTTACTTATATGTTTATTTATGTGTTTGTATCTTTGCCAGCGCACGCGGCACATCACAGATAGGACTACATTCTACAATATTCGATAAAGCAGAAATTACCCGTTTCTTTCTAAAACATGTGATTCAAGTACTGCATTAGGTATATTTTATTAATTCAAAGGAAAATTTGAGAAGTGTTGACGCATGCATATTAGCCTCATAATACAGCTCTGAACCGATCGTTAAACAACTGTTTACATTTTCCTAGCTAATATTGAACAAGTCGCAAATAAGGAATTATATACAAGAATACGTATACAGGTTTTGTAGCTAACACTTAGAGAATCTTAGGAACATTTTGCCCCAACCGCTGAAAGTTCGTTGAACATGTAGTATTTGAGATAAGGGCTTCACTTAAATCCCGAATTTTTCCTTTGTGGTCTTATGCATACAGCCGTGCAACAATTCAATGCACGTATGTGTGAAGGATATCTAATTGGTCACAAAGGATATCTAATTTATTCCAAAGGCTATCCAATTCGCCACAATGGATATCTAAATTGTCACCGATGAAATATCATTTGTCATCAAGGATCCACAATTCTTAAACAATTACATCTAATTTATCGTCAAGGCTATGATACTTGTTACCAAGAATATCTGATTTGTCTCATAAGTCATGCAGTGTATCAGAAACATTTGACTGTCTTCCGATGTAAAATTTGAATTGTCATGAATGAAATATTCAGTCAAACATCGAAAATTTGTCTTATTCTTAATGTAATTGGATTTATCATAAATGAAAAGTGGTTAACCTTTGTCTAAAATACTAGAGATTTTGATTTTATTTTGTTTCATACTTTATTTTTACATTTTTATTTATCGAACAATTCTCTAAGCAAAGTTATGCTTTTGCATTGTAAACTGAGCGAACGTTAATCCTGAAGTAAGTCACTAGACCAACCGTTCAGAGAAACGTGTATAAAATAGGACTGCTTTTGAAAGGAAATGTGTTTAGGCTGTTTTAATATTTTTAGAGAAATGTTTTACAAGAAAATACTACATTTTTAGATTAGATTTTCTTTCTATACCTAACAAATTTTAAAATATATCATTTTTTCGTATATATCTATCTATAGTAAAAATAACTTGTAAATAGTAAAATGTACACAAATATGATCTGTAATATGTACTGCAAAACTTGCCTATTATTATTAATGACATGCCAAAAATTATTCCTATCAAATTACACTACACCAATGACCAGCTAAATTCCATTCATGTCAATTGAAAGTTGCTTTGATCTAAATCGACATGAAAATGGTACACTATGAAAGTACTCGTGAATTTGTCACATCAGCTGAAATAGTTTGGAAATTACACAGGAGGTAAATTTGAAGATCTACTTCATTTTACGATCAATCTCATTACTCAGTTTTTTCGAATTGTCATGAAAAGTAGTTAGTTTTGTTTTATATCAAATATTTAAACTTGAAAAATTACTATGTTTTAGCAACGCCGCAAAATTTTACACCTTAAATGAAACGAATTTAGTCGATGGGTGCATTTTTAACATACGTCATATACCAGAGCACTTTAAACGAAGACTATTGATCAATTATTTTATATATTCAACTTAAAACGAAAACTTCATCATCAACGAGAAGTATTGAAAATGCTGAAAACGCCTATAAAAAACCTATGTCAGGAAAAGAAATTCGTACGAGATAGGGAAGTGGCTAGGTGAACACGAGATTGATAAATGATAGAACATCGACCATACATCGACTATGAATCGCAGGCAGACCAATTGAGGATAAAGGTAAAAATTACCCTAGCATTGTTCGTTGATATTAGAATTAAATAACAAAGTAAAATGTCATCTACCTTGCAGCCTTCCACACACACACTCAGGTGAATTATTTTTAAATTGTTTCGTTTAGCATTATGTATTCCTTGGAAAAATTTGTTCAGAATATTCAAAGCTCACGCTACTGAACAGTTAAATTTTACTTTTTTAGGGTAAAAATTAGCTTTGCAAGCGAGTTCAAACTTGTAACGGCGAGTCCAAAGTTCCGAGTCGGGCCAGCGGCCTAGCGATAGCGTTAGTTCATATCTTAGTTCTAAATTTGATTTTGCGAGGGGTGGTGTGGGTTCAAGTGGTTCGCAGTGATTTGTGAAAGAATAATGCTCATGTAATGATGCATAAGCTGTAAACATAGATTTTAAAAATTAATTTTATTGATGGTTATTCGGTGTGTTTCATTCTATTGGCATAATTCAAATTTTTACCAGCTTTAAACTTCTAAAACGAATTTGTGCTAACCGTTATTGCTTAGAACTGTTTCGTCACTTGGTGAGCTGGAAAGTTAGTTCAATTTTTTTAATCAGTTATGTGGAGGGTTGCTCTTCGTGCAGGTTTTGGAAATAGAGCAATGGTATATATTTCACAATAAATGGGATATATTGATATTCCATAGTATTTCTCAATTTCTTTTATATTCAAGGTGTTATATGACTTATTTGGGAAAAAGTAGCTTTTGGAGCAATAAATCCTAAATTTACTGGAAGCATTTTTCGATTCCTTTCCATTTTTAATTCTAAGAAACTCAGGAAATTGACTAATTTAACGGATCGCGCTAAATTCAGTGGAGCAATTCGTTTTGGCTTGGTCAAAAACTCGCGAAGAAGGAATTTGAAAATCACGTTCCGTTATTTTTCAAAATTTTTATTCCTAAGGTGGAAAAAATGCTCGAAACCACAGCCGTTTATTTTACAAAATGAAAACTTGTATAGTTTAAGGCTTCAAGCTCCATAGTAGAAAGAATTTTTTAGGGATGCCGTATCCCTAAACAATTCAAGCTATTTATTACCACAAGTGTGTAGTAATATCAACTTCTACGAATAAGTTTAAAATTTAGCCACTTTTGGCCCTGAATCAATTTCGGAACTTCTAAGTAGATTTTCAGTAGATTGAATGAGCCAAGAAAGAACAGCATATTAGATTGGGGTTAAGATGTGATCCGTTGCATGGAATTAGATTTATTCCATTTGATTTTTGGCACAGATTTGATTAATTGATTTTTAGATTTCAATTGTATGCAATAAGAATTTCAATGAACATCTGTTTCAGCGGCCCATTGATAAAAAGTAAGGTTCAAGATAAGTTTCGAAAAATTTCAGGATGTCAGAAGGGAAAGAGTTTCAAGTTTTGCTTTCAAGATGTAGAAGATGATTGCCATTTCATTTTCAAATAGTCAAGAAGTAAGACCTTATATCTGTTTCTCAGGTATTAATGACGATTTTGAACGACTGTTGAATGTTATAAGATCATTATCGCTTTCATTTGTCTTTGACAATCAGTTTGGCCAAGAAACATTAGAAAAGTTTAGATTTGTGAAGGGTCAAATTTTTTCAAGAGTTCGAATGAATCGGCTCCTCACTGTTCTGTTGGCTTCTATTGTACTGAAGAGTTGGTTCGTTTTTTATCAGCTCCATTTTTTGCTTCTTATACGCACCGCAGAAATGAATGTATTGACGTTAGGCACAATATTTTCACAACATCCTCACATGAACCATTTGTAGCTCCATCGAGAATTGTTACAGATTCAGCTCATTTAGTTCTAATATGAAACGTGTACTTTGAAAGATAGTTTTTAGTTGGTAAAAATACTTCGATATTTTCTTTAATTAGTCGCTTCCATCTGGCTGGCCATCACTGATCTTGATGCAAGATCTAGTTCGCTTATAAAACAGAATGTATTTTCCGTTATCGATCAAAATTAATGGATATTTTATTTGCGTTGATGCGCATACAAAAATTTTCCAGTTCAGTATTTATTTTATTTGTCCGTGAGATGTAGTTTTCAATGGGTAGAGTCGTAGCAAGTGTACTATCGTCAGTGAAAAATATGAATTTGAAAAATGGAGTACATTGAACTGCATCACTGATAAATATCAAAACCTGGAGGAGACCCAAAACTGTTCTTTGAGAAACTAAACGGTTAATAGTGGTTCTGATAGAGCCTTACCAATTACAACACATGGTTTCGATTTGTCATGTCATGTATGAGTTAAATCAGTTCTGAATAACCCCTCTAATGCCCTAGCATTGCAACTTCGAGAGTAATAGGTTTGTTTCCGAAAATGGAGAAATGGAAATAAACTATATGGAAAGCAATATGAAAATAAATTATCGAAGATGATTTAGAATGGCCTGCGTTGTCGACTTTTAAAGATCTGAAATCAAATGACTTGTCATTAAGAAATTATTTTTGTGATATGTTTTGAGAGGATAGGAGACACACGATAAATATTTGGCAAGTTCATTGTTTCATTCTTTTTATTCATTTTCGAGTTGTTAATACATTCATGTTATCGGAGCCCTGAGTTACGTTAAAAAGATAGAATTGCTTTCGTGAAATCGATTCTAGTAATTCTAGTGCAGGGTTGAGTCAGTAATGATTTAATCAGCAGCGTTTTCGCTATGTTAATAATGAATTTGGTTGATTGATTTAGAATTTCTGTTTCTTGATGAATTGTTACATTTTCTTGAAGGATGGATACGATTTTCCTGGCCTAGTTATTTGTGATTTATAAACAGAATTGAAAATGCACAAGCAGTGTTCAATATCGTTTTTGAATCAGGTAAATTTGAAGATAAATTTATTTTCTGGATATTATTTTACGTGATTTCTTACTTAGATTCTAAACCTTGCGTACACTGATTAGGATAATTTCCCATCATGAGTCAATGCAAAGTATGGTAGGCGCTGTTTTACTTTCATATCTTGAGTAATCCGAGACGTTTGTTATTTTTTGGGCATAATTTACGCTTGACTATCAAATAACAATAGATGGAATTTACTGTGAAATGAATATAGATGTTTATTGATTGCCCTAATTGTGATAACGTTACACTCGATATTGACAGTGAAATTAGCATAATGAATAAATAGCTACTCGTGTGGTGAACTATCGTCGAGGCAGCACAAAAGCGTAGGAATCTTAAATTGGCCTCTGTAATAACGCATAA
>JACJUY010007648.1:0-17628 GCA_014220935.1 Platorchestia sp. MABIK
ATTTGAGTGTGTGCACCTGTTGTACGGTCCACCAAGTTTTCACCATGATTAACAGGGAGGTGTTTGAAATTATACCATTGGTTAGGTTAGTAACACTTAATGAATAATTTCTCCACAAAATGGTCATCATTTTTGTGTTTTTCACACCAAAATACATAATTGGGCGAAAAGAAAACATTAAAGTTCGATACGCACCAAAACCGAAAAGATCCGCAAACACGCAACCAACTA
The DNA here is from genome assembly GCA_014220935.1 of Platorchestia sp. MABIK. Lineage (NCBI taxonomy): Eukaryota > Metazoa > Arthropoda > Malacostraca > Amphipoda > Talitridae > Platorchestia > Platorchestia sp. MABIK. The sequence goes on from JACJUY010007648.1 coordinate 232, forward strand.
TAAGATTGTTCGTGAATTTTTCAAACATCTTAAAATAAAAGAAAAATGCAAGATTCGGAATGTACGGCGATTTACATGCTGAATTAAAATAAAAATTTTCAGCTACTTCTATATTAAATTTACAAAAACTTCAAAATGCACCTTCAACTCTATCTATTTGGTTTGATTTTTGTTAGCCTGTAACATACGTTTAGAAAAAAAATTAGGTCGAACTATATAAATTTTAGTTGTAAAAGTATAATAATTTGATGTCGCTGCTGTGTTTTTACTGTGTTTCACTATTCATGCTACATAGCTTTCACTCACTGACCGTAGGTGACTCATCGGGAGTTAAAAGTAGTAAATTCAGTTAGCGGGCTGATTAAACGCTATAATTCAACAGTTAGCTAACTAATTTACTAGGCTGAATAGGCTCTTTAGTTGATTACTAGTGTGCACGGCCCGTCAAAAATGACGGGATTCAAAACCTTTCTTGAACAAATTTTCCAGACGTGGATGACTAACAAATATACTTATCGTAACAGTACCCGTGATAAAAAATATTATTGTACTTGCGCACTAGTGAAACTCGTATCACAGAGACGGTCATTATGGCTACATTTATGAGCGTGACAGAAAAATGGAAGAAGCGGACTTCAAACAAATAACCTAAGGGTATTTCTAGGGAGTAGCAGGACCCGTGGAAATTCTATGGACAATGTCATCGTTACGCTAGGTGGACCCGTGAAAAAATTCCGTCAACATTACTCAACCTTTCCTGTCCTGTCCTAACCTATCCTAGCCGAAGCAATCGTGATAAAATGTCAAACATATCAATGCATGTAAGGGCCATCTTTGAATGTTACACTGAGATATTCGGTATCCATGATACCGCACACTCAGGCATCCTATGTTTCTAAGAAGCGGACACCAAACAAATACATAAATAAAAAGATAAATAAACACACAACGGGTATTATTAGGTTAGATACTTTTACTTTCACGATTTATGACTTTCATTTTCATGATAAAATACGTATTATTGAAAAGTATCGGCCGAATTTTGCCGATACCGATACCGATACCAGTAAAATGACCGATACTTGCCGATACCGATACATCGGAACATCACTAAGTTAATTCTTTTCAAATGTGCTCAGATCCTGCTGTTAAGCCCATACGGTTTAGAAATATTGACTGTAGTGGGAGAACCCATAGGGTTGTACATCCTATTATTTCCATTAATAACAATGTACTCTTGTTTCAGTGACACCTTTGGATGTAGTGAAGGTGCGACTACAAGCTCAACAAAGGGACTTGCTAAATCGCAGGTGTTTCTTGTACTGCAATGGCCTTATGGACCACATCTGCTCCTGCCAGCCCAGCCCTGCACACACGCAGCGGCAGTGGTACTCACGAGCCATCCCTGGGCGCATCAATGGCACAGTTGTGCGTTGACTTCCATTTATAAAATTTGTTATCATAGCCTGATAATAACAAATTTGGGTGTTTTCTGTATGTTGTGTGTTTTATATACCTCTCAAAATAAATTTGATACTAATTTGTTAGGGAATTGCATTTGTGGTCATTCATGCAGTGTAAAAATCAAGCTTTGAAAATAATTGTTGAGGCATGATGGCTATTTAATTTACCACCTTCAATTTGTGTTGTTTTGTATAGCCAAATTTCTGAAATTTGAAATCTAGAAATTGTTATCTTACTAAGTAAGATTTATTTTCGGAGTTTTATTTTAAAATTTCAATATCACACGCATCTTTTCTTTGAGAAAATTAATTAAATCTAAATTTCATTGTTCTTAGATTCAAATTTTTTGGTCATGTACTTTCTGTGTTGACCTGTTTGAGGAATGCTAATTGCTCTTGGCAAATTCAATGATTGTATTTGTAATAGTAATATTTCATTAGGTTTTCATTCTGGCAGTGGCAATAGCTACTGATCACCTGATGAACAAAGTAATCAACATGTGAGCTACAATGCATTTAATATTTTTTTTTTTTTTTTTTTTGTCAGGATGGTCTTATCAAAATAGGGAGACACGAAGGCATATCATCGCTGTGGTCTGGCTTACCCCCGACACTTGTTGTTGCCGTGCCCAACACCGTCATTTATTTCACAGCGTATGAGCAGGTGAGTTCATGCCAAGCGTGCAGGCTGGAAAATCTTGCTTTTTGTAACAAGTAATTCAGGTGAAAGAGTTGGAAGATTCTACAATAATGAGAAACTGAGCATCGATGGCATTTGTCGTTGAAAGAAACGCACTTATAATTTTGTCTGTGGTATGTTCAGTTTGCAGTTCAATTGTGTACTTTGTACTGAACATTGAAATCCAAAAGTTATTAGACTTGGACTATAAGAGGTAGCTGCATGTTTAAGAATGTAAATATCATGATCGGATGTCAAAAAAATTATTCCTTTAACTTTCTTGGTGAAAAATCATGAATTTTTTTGTAAAGATTTAGGTTTACTCATCACGAGCATGCACATTGTTACAAGCGAGACAAAAATAATGAAATTATGTAAACCTGCCATGAAATTTGTAAATATACAAGTATTCACTAGTTATAATTGCTTCTTATCACAGCCTGTGGCAAGAATTCGTGGGTCCCCACTTCAGAAACAATCGCTTTAAGGGATATTGTGTTGACATGAATGTATTGTCACTTGTGTGGAAAAATTGATGATTGTAAATGTTTAGTTGGTACCTGTGCGTGATTGGTGTCCGATGGCCTGGGACTTGAGGACAGTCCAAGATGGGAAACTTTGCTGATTTCTGTCGCCACTTTCAATTCTATTTTGATCTATAGCTCAGGAAGCTTACTGACTTGAGGGACTTTCAGAGTATGGCGACGTTTCTTCATTTTAGTCACTGCGCTAATGGTAAACGTAAACAAGAAATGGATATTATTATCTGGAGTAATCTGGTGTATTTTACACATGTCCTTCTATCTCACTGCTACTTTGATTTGTATATGTTATGTGAATTTTTGATGCTTTTCCCCACTTTTGTATTACTTGAAACTTCCACTGTTGTGTTGTGAAAAACATGACTTGATTAGAGGTGGGAAAATGACGCATTCATCAAGCCTACCTAGTAGAACTTCAATTGTGCATTTGTCAGACAGCTTCACGTATAGAACGTATAGATTTTAAACTTCTCATAGAATTGAATTCTTTGTTTAACGAGTTACCTCCCATTTAGCATCTTTCTATAGGAAAGCAAGCTATAAAATTAGCATGAGATCTTTGACTGTACATTGTTAATCCTGTAATTTTAAAAATGACTATAACTCAACCCACTGGTTCAGATTCCAATAAGAAACACTAGTGCTGGAGGTGGCTGCAATGCTTTTCATAAAATTCCCTCCGTGCAGATCCGATGGGGCCTGAGCCGCAGTCTGGGCAGCGATCAGTGGTGGGTGCCCGGTGTTGCTGGGGGCGTGGCCAGGGTCTGGTCAGTCTCGATTTGCTCTCCTCTTGAGCTCATCAGGACCAAACTGCAGGCCGCCAGGATGCCTTACTCAGGTGTGCAAATGCTTTGGGTTTTTATCGTTTTTATACTGTTATTTAATCTTCTTGTTGCATACTAAATGGGGCCTTTTTCCTTCATTTTTTTTGAACACCTTGTGGTAAGGGAGGCTAGAAAGTAATTTACCATCAGTCTTCTTGTTGCGATGCTGTGAAAGGGAAAATAAGAGTGAAAACTGTTGAGGTTTAGACTGAGTGTGAGCAATTTATCAACAGCATTGAATATGATATGTTCACATGGGGCATGAATGAACAAACTAACTGGGAGAAAATGCTGCCTAGCTGAGGAACATGTGAAATCAATTGATTATTCTGCGGGATTTAGTAAACTTTTAATTATATATTAATCTACGTAAAAGTTTTCAGTTCCGTTTCATTCTTTTCAGAAAAGGGAAAGCGGAAATGAAAGAATTTAATATTTTTGAATTACTGAATTTCTTACGAAAAATGATAATTTTATGAGCAGATCTCAACGTGATTTTTTATTTATAGTTTCAAACCACAAAAGATGAGCTCCTTTGATCTCCAGAAAATCTTTTCATAGTAGATTGTTCATTATGATACTGACCCAGTTTATCCTCAAACTTGAATTTCCCAGAAATTAACCTAGACTATGTTTGTTGAAGAAAGTTGCCTGACTGTTGAAAAAATCTCTTGAGTATTTCACTTATGACATTTTTAATTCTTAGGATCTCTGTAGGAATAGTACTTATTCCAGTGCTCATGAAAACGTGCCAGTGTTGCGTCATGCTGTACATCAGAACTGGTTGTTTCTTCACAGCTGCCCTTCTTTGACTGTATTATATCGCGCGTTTTAGGCCGTCATGAAGGCTCGGGAGGACCTTATTTGTAGAAATATTCATCTGTTGTATTTTTCAAGATAATTATTTTTTATGCAGATCTTTCATTCTATTTTGCCATTTGTACTGCATTATATCTCTGCGGAAATGCTTTATTTTCAATTCCTTTGTTGTTGTCAGTAATTTGCGTTCAATTTTATGTTAACGGTAATCCATTTTTTCGTTTTTGTCTTTTGAAGTGGATTAAAGTGCATATGCCATGTATTTATGTAATCTAGAACTAGTACCACAAATCTATCACTGATCAGAATGTCATAACAGCGTAACTGTTTTCCTTTGTTATCTTACACGTTTCTGTAATACTCATTTGTTAATTAAGGTTGAGATTTTGTCACTCTGGCTTATTAGGGCATGGTAACCAAAATAATTGTATTTATATGATGATCCTTTGCGTTGTGTTTTTATTTCTGAATCCAGAATTTTAATGAGAAGGCTGTTTAAAACTGTTTACTTGCCTTGATGGAAAACGTTAGTTTATTTCCTAGTTGAATGTTTGTTCAAATTTCTTGAGCTGGTTGAAAAATAAATTAATCATTCAGAAAAAATGTTTTGCGCAAAATTGTGAAACTGTTGAATAAATTTTACAATTAAATGTTTGTTTTTCTTGGAGAACTTTAAATATTTAAAAACTGGACAAATGAACGGAACATAATTTGATTTCTACTGCAGATCTGTTGGCTGACAAGCAAAAACTGTGATCAAGAATTAGGTCTCACGAACGATTCATTTTATATTGAGGTGTAGGAGCATTTTCCATGGCGTTGTAACTCTGGGTTTATGAAGTGAGAACGGATTTGATCGTTATTTAGTTTTTGTTTTTTTTTGTTCAAAATTCATGGTTTTAAGGTTTAGTTCCTACTCTGCATTGCCTGAAACTTATTAGTCAGGAGTTTGATATTGCTGAGTGGCTTTAAAAGATTCGTGTTGTGGCTACTGAAATTTTTGTTTGGAATTACCTGAAGGGTGTCAGTGACCATAAGAAATGAGTGCGGTATGTTTCAACAGAATGGTGTCCAAGTATGCTTCTCATAACAGCCCCACGGGGCGTTTTAGAAGGGCCATCTTTAACATGTTACTTGGATTGCAGAGTTGCTGATGCTGATGAACTCGGAGCTCCGCCGTGATGGTGTTCGCTCGCTCTTCAGAGGCTGGGCAGCCACTGTGCTCAGAGACGTGCCTTTTTCTGGTCGGTAAACATTCCCGTAGCTAATTTGATGGCAGAGGTTTGATTGTTCTGTTTTGTCAGTATGGAAGTTTCAGGTTTGCTTGTTACTGCACCCAAATTTATAACTGAACGTAATTATAATGCTATCGGTGTCACTGTGATTACCTACACCTTCTACATTGTTTTGGAGATTGTGTTTACCATCTGTGATTGAATTATACATTTTATTTCGTGTAATTTGTTGAAATTTCTTGTACTTTTGGTGATATAATTGATCGAGTTGAGACGATGCTCTAAAATTCAAGCAATCATAGGATGTTGTGAACCATTGTCATGAAATTTTGAAAACGTTTTCACTGAAAGTTTTTGTTGCTAGTGGATCAGACATTTTAACTGAAAACTTTTCCAATGACAAATTTTTGTAATTCATTTTTATGTACTGAACATTTACTTATTTGAAAGTGCACTGGTTTTACTCTCTATCTTTCAGTTTAACATTGTATTTTACCAAGCAGAACAGTGTTAGATATTGTGGAGAAATTTACTAAAAGAAATTACTGTTGCTGCAAATGCCCTACCTAGCGTTTACACTTATGAAGACAATCGTCCAATTTGATGTGGAGTTGGGCACCGTGTTGCCTTAGTCAGCTGACCAACTAGTTTGAGTTCAGTGTCCTTAACCCTGTAACGACCAAATTTTTTGGCTCTTGAATGAAACATTACGGTAATTTTTCTTAAATTAGAATAGTACATGAAACCCAGTAAACGTGAACTTCTCATCGAAACATTTACAATATAAGAATGATATGTATGAGGGATTTCCTATTGTCCTTCAGAGAGGACTTAGGTCAATATAGGGTTAATCCAGCACTGCTTTTGGTGCTGCTTCTTTGCCGTCACATCGTTGCCAGTTATGTGTTACGGGCTGGAGACCACTTTCAGATTGATTATCTGTCAAGAAAATAATTTTTTGTATAGCCTTTTTTCTAGGTCTGATGTTTTTTATAAATCTAGAACGTTTGCTGTTTAAAATTTTTATGACAATGTTGGTACTTCTTTTCGCCTGACAATTAAACTTCCAAGAAATCGTTTGATTGTGTTATCTTCACTATTAAATTGGTGTGTAATGATACCTTCATCATCTGGCAGTTCTGTACTGGGGGACGTATGAGCACTTGAAGAAAACGTCCGGCCAGCAAGAGCGACCTACCGTGCCCTTCACTGTGCTGGCAGGCTCTGTCGCAGGCGGGGTGAGTGCCGTGAGGAGTGGCGCATACTCCGTTATTTGGGACGTACCGATGCTGGTGCATTTATTTTAAACTGGCGTACCTGCTCTGTCGTCAATGACGGCTAAAGCTCTGCTTTCTGGAGTCTCAAATTATATGCGATGTAAACCAGTAAATTGAGTCAAGTTTATAACTGCATTACTCTCTTATCATTTGAACAACTGCAAGTGTATGACGAACGTGTCTATGGTGAAATTTTCATTGCGTTTTTTATTCTAGAATGTTCCAAAGATGAAGTGTGAAAACGCCGTGGCCATTATTATAGTAGGTGACCACTGATTGAGATATATTGAATGGTGCCTTCCTCCTTTTTTTTGGAATGCCTTTGTTACGGTTATGTAGGCTTTAGCTAACATCTAATCTATTGAAAGACATTTTAGATGTTCTGATCTCCACATCGGATGTGGGCATCGATTTTACTACTGTTCTGGCAGTAAATTTTAGTTGAAAAAATAATGAGTTTTGAAAATTGTTTTTCACATGCTCTATGTCGATTTGTTATATCAATTTAGGTTTAAAAATGTAAATTTTTACATTTGAACGTGAATTTATGAGTGAGAGTTGAATATATTTTATGCTCAGAAGCTGATTTAAAAAAAACAAATAAATTTAAAGAGGTGAGAAGGATCATTCACAGCAGTCTTTAAAGGCTTGGAAGTTTTGCTAGCTAAATTAATTTTTGCAAAATTTATGTCAGAAAATTTGTCAGCGTTGTTTCTTATTTAGCATAGACCAAAGTATCCATTGCCTTAGCAACCAGTGTTAAGTAGAATTTTCGGCTCTCCTTAATCATCTTTGCTGAAGCTAATGGCTGTTTCTACTACAGGTGTACACTCCAGCTTATGGAACCAGACTTAGCGTACTTGCAAAACATTCACAAATTATGAAGGCTATGATTTTAGAAACAGTATAGCTAAATTAGTCAAAAATATAGAGCATAACAAAAATAATAATCTGGCGCAGGTGGCGGCGACGGTGACCCTGCCTCTGGACGTGGTGAAGACCCACAGGCAAATAGAAATTGGTGAGAGGGACTTGTTCCCAGGTCAGCAGCAGTGGAGGTTCTACACCTAAATCATTGAACGTATCACCTGCTTACTTAACCTGTTTATGGTCACCTTAGATTGCCACCGTGCTATGTTGTGTGATGGTTGTTAGATGTGTTTATGCATTATTGGACGGCAAAAGACGTTACAACTGAAATAGAAAAAAATAGCCAGTGTGTTGCTTCACAGTGTCAGGCGCCGCTTTCTTACAGCAGTGGGTTGATGTCATGTGCCCTCAAATATCCTGTAGAATGCAACATGTGGTGGCGAAGGCGACTTATGACGCCAATAACCATTCCCGGTTAATCGCTTTTGTCCATAATTTTGCGTGGTTGCGTGCGTTGGTGTGAGTGCCATCACTGAGTGTGTCTTCGCTCTGTCGTTTTTTGTGCTAATCTATCAAGTGGTGCTAATTTCCCACAGACTTAGCTCATCGAAGATAATATTTTCTGAATCTTTGCTCACCTAGTTATGTCTCTGGTTTCCTAAGTCCTGCATACTATTCACTTCTAACATATACTATTCTTTTTGTGGCTTCTCAGTTTTTAGTAACGTTAATATGTTTCATTATGTGTAGTGTGTGGGACACGTGTTGCAGTGTTTCAAGTCTTTTACAGGGTGTGCGATTGTACAAGGGATAGTTTTACCCCCAATTCCAAGTCTAAATTTTACCCCCAACTCCAAGTTCAATATTGCACTGTAAGGTATAGCTTAGCACTGTGAGGAGGCATCCACTGCCATAGTACCACACATGAGCTTACGGTTCTACCCAACAGCTATTTTCTAGTAGCTGTCGACCGACTTCGTGTTGAGCTGTACGTCGTCTTGAACAACATCCTCGCAGTGCAGTAGTCCCTTAGTTTTACGACATTGTCTTCTTTAAACTACTTATAACATTTATTTTAGTTATTTTCAGTCCCAGTGAAGTTTAGCTTCCTATCAGGTAAATGACTGAGACTAATTTTATACATGTGCAAACGGCAAATATTTAGGATAAGCAGTAGATTTAGGTTAGTTGAGTTATTCTATCCTATGCTATGTAGACTGGCGCTCCCAAGTGAGACACTGCTAGGTTACCTCGGACTTCTGTCTCTTGTGCCCCCCTTTAATTCTTTCAGTTTTCTTACTTTCTTTGCTACCTCTTCTTTGTCTTGTCTTTTTTCTTCCGAAGTTGCAACTTCCTGTTTCGATGCGCAGGGTATCTTGAGTGGAGGAATACACCTTGAGTATAAATTTCTTGTTCTCTGTAGTCGATTTTAAGTAGTCCCTTCATTTTGCTTTCTTCAGATTGCCCTTGTGTTTAAGGAGTCTAAAACGAATATAATAATAATTATAATTTATACTTGTATGTTAACATTCGTATATGATGTATATCTCGAGGATTGACCGGGAATCCATAACTAGTATTACCAACGATACCAACGAAGTTAGTGGGTAAAACGAGTGTCTTGCCCTTTCTGAGTTGAGATTTTTCTCATCCAGCTTGGTTTATCACTTGAGTTTTACAATTGCCATAGGTAGTGAACCTCTGAATTTTTTTTAACGAGGCATGTTGAAAGTATTATTTTTCTCACAAGCACAAACAATTGCATTACAAATTACCGAACTATAATCGCTGAGCAGAACTATAGGCTCGATGACCATTGTTTTTCGGTGTATCAACCTGCCTCAATGCTGCATGTCAGTTTCAAGACTGAGGTTGAAATTCGCTCTAGCTTTTAGTTTGCGGGAAATTAGTGTAGTAAAGGTGTTCCCGAGAGTCAATAGTTATTTTGACTTGGAAGCGTTTTCATTTTATTAAATGCTTCATTCTCTCTCTGCAGCTTCTCCATCGGGTAACGGCAAAGGCAAGAATGGCAGCAGCAGCAGCAGCGGGTCGACTTGGAGGCACCTTCAGTCAATTTACAGGCAGCAGGGGGTACCTGGCTTATTTTCAGGCCTTTCTCCGAGACTCGTCAAAGTCATGCCTGCCTGTGCCATTATGATCTCATCGTATGAGTACATCAAGAACCACGTTAGATAGGCAATTCGTGCGTACCATTGATTTTGCCTAGGCTTGTTTCCAGGCTATTGTTTCTGCATCTAGTTATTTGTTGGATCTGCGGTAAGGCTGAGTGGTCAAACTTTGAAAGTTTCCTTTTTTTTTGATAACCACGCTGACATTATACGGGGAATGTGTATCCCTCATTTCGAGTTTGTTCGAATTCAAGTACAATTCCAACAAGTTGTGAAAAAAAGACAAGTTGACGTGGGCTTTTGTTGTGAATATTTCTGAAATTAATAATCAGCTACAGATGGTCGCAAGATACGTTAATTTACTTGTATCGAGCCATCTGTAGAGGATAAGGAATGCCTGAGGCTTTTGTTGTCATCGAGTGATGAAATACCTTGGAATATGTTTTGTAATTGAGGTATTTTTGAAATTTTCGCTGTTGGTGTTAATAACGACCTATGTTGGTGGGAGAATTTAAAATATTTAAAATACAGTACATCGCTTCTTCATCGAGTCGCATGATTGTTGAACAATCGTGAATACCGTGTCGACGCAAAAGTGAATGAAACTTGAAATTTCTTAAGTTTGAATAATAAGAGGAATAAACGTAATATCGCTATTATAAGCGTGACCAATAACGAAAGATTCACAGGGATCACTTGCAGTTATGAATTGGTTCGCCTCGTGTAGCCCACTTGGCAGCTTAGTCAAGTTCGATAGAGCGGACCTGTACGCTTTTGTCGGACATGCTTATATTGTCGGCGAAGCTTATATTGTCGGCGAAAGAGCAAGCCCGGCTCATGGCAGAAGAGCATCGTCTCAAGATTTACGCCAGCTAATGAGTAATGTTGCCTGAACTCTCATTCATTTGTTGTTTCATTACTTCAATGTTGAAACCGTATATTTTAAATGCATTACTCCACACATCTAACATGCTAGAGGTTACCACGTCAAAGTAGACTAGTCCAGCGTATATTGAACTGAATATTACTCTTAGTATGTACATTTTCTTTGATAGCACATTACGTTAGAAATATCACTCAGGACTGCACCTCGTTTAGATCCTTCTTTAAGTAGCTGAATGTCTCGCTGATCATAATTCAACAGCGAATTTATAAAGCAACGTGAGCATTGCAGCGGTTGGTGTTCACAAAGATCTTCTGAGGTTCACGTTGTTTTTGGAGTATTTTATAGTTGCTTAAAGTCGAGGGATTTCTCACTGGAAATCACCGTAATGGTATATACTGTTGTGTATCTCTTCTTTGGATTCTCAGTGAAGTTCGCGTTTGCTTGTAAAGTTGTTGGTTTGCTGCATTTTGTGCGTTATTTCAAGCTCGAGATTTTCTATCTTTATTGTGAAGTACTGGAAGTATGACAGGGATTGGTTTTTCCTTATACTTTCAAGAGATTTTTGAAGTTATTTTACCAAATGTCAAACGCTTAACATGTTGGATTCCCGTACATCCATGATCTCAATTTCAACTTTACCGGTCGGAGTTCGAGTCGTCGATTCCTACTGAAGTACTCAAATTAATGTAAATATGACTGCTAATTTTGAACTTGCTTTCCTTTCATTCCAAAAATTTAGAGTAGGAGAACTCGCTCGATATTCCAGGATTTCATTTTTCTACTTTTCCAGGATGTTTTTCCATTCATCTGAACTAATTGTTCAGATTTCATGGTAATTTTGTCAGTATATCTTCCTCTGAATATCAGATGCATTCGAGTGTATTTTTCCATGATTTGACTATCATTTTATTATGCAACTATTATACGGTACATGACGCCTATTTCTGGCCAAGCTCTCAATGTTTCTCGTAAGAAGACTCCCAATTACGGTAAAAAGGCTATCGAAGTTGTTTCATAATTCTTTTCTACGCTGAGTTTTAGAATTCATCCTTTACTTGTTGCAGAATACCTGCAAAATGCAGTATGTACAGTTCTTCCATGGTTGTGTTATGCGCAGCGCCAGTGGCATTGGTTGCGATCGTGTGTTTGTATTCGTGTGCAGTCGCTGAGTTTGAGTTCTCAAACGCTAAGCGTTATTGATATTGTATTTGAATCTGATGTGGGTCTTACGAGGCCAAAGTCGAGGGACATGCTATGGTTGATGGTGATGAAGAAACCAAGCTGAGTTTAGATTTGGATCGTGATTTCTATTAAGCGATTGGAATGAGAGCAATTTTCTGTTCCCTTCGTTTGATGAGATACCGCTTCGTCATACGAGGGGAAGTCTAGCGTCTCTGTTATTGTGGATAGTGGTGAGAAATACATGTTCCTTTGAATTCATGCAATTCTGTTGCAGATTTTTTTCTCCTTTAATGGGAATAAAAAGACATGTTGACGATATCCTTATCCTTTCGTTGGATGTTTTCCTCCAGCTTTAGTTAGTGAAATATTTCTCAATAGCTATTGAGAACTTCTTCAGCGTGTCGTTTTCTCAAACTGCCTCGCCATATGGAGGAGATGCTTCTGAAAAGAACAGAAGCCCTGCGCTTGCTCCTCGTGTAACTGAATTATTAAAGTGCGTTTGTCCGCCAGGAAAGACATGGATTTAGAACAGAAAAGGTAAATTTTTCTTTCGAATTTTTATTTCGACTGTGGAATTAGGGCGACGTGTCCGTCCCTTGTGGAAAATTGTAAACTGCGGCTGCAGCCAACTTAGTCAAAATGAGTAGGATTTAGTTCGACTAAGCTCTACAATAGCCGCCTTCATTAACGTGTACAATTACCAACATCAGTTTAACGTGGGAAATTGTGTTCTTGCAATTTTGGGGATCACATATTTTACAGGTTTTCGTAATGAAATCACACTTGAGAGATTTGACTTTTTTCTCTGTGGATTGTCGTGTCGCATCTTTTATCTAAATATATTGATTACCAAACTCTAAGTCTGCTCAAGCAAACAATTTACGCTCGTCACACTCACACCGGGGGCACACAACTCGACAGTGAAAACATATTTGCTCTTGGATGTCATAGAGGAATGTCAAAACTCGAGAATATGCGATTTGAAAAAAACGGACCCAGCGGAAAGTAAATCATAGATACTGCAAGTGATTCCGATGGCAGGGAGAGAGCACAAAATATGAATTTATAAAATTCCTAGCTCTAACGTGTAGAAAAATCAAATACAAGTCAACTCCAAAAAGACCCAAATACCTACAAAGGGATGTAACGTTGAGTTGTTGAGCAGCTCCCGTTAATATTGGTCATGACCTTCGTTGTGCCTGCTAGAGTACTAAGTTAGGCTACATGGCAGTGAGGGGAGTAGTAACTTCTCTAATTTATTCTATGGTCCTGCATTTATAATAATGTTCTCTTCGTAAAGTGGAGGACATAACTAAAGCGTGTCCTGTCAGTGAAGTTTCGTTACATTGAGCATTGAGGCCTGGAAACAACTTCTTCAATGCATCCTCCGTAAAGCAGTTTATTTTATTTATATCTTGCAAAATATCAGCGACATTGACTCAACATCAACCGCGGCTGTCAGTAGTGTTGCGACAAAGCCCTTAAGAAAAAAGAAAGAAAAAAGTGTATTACCAATAGAGATGGTACAAAACATCATCGGTTTTTAAAATATCTTGAAATGAGGAAAATACACTAATATGATATACACACACATGAGTATTGTAATATCCATGTCACTAATCGAAAAAAATGATTGAGGGCAATGGATCCCTATTGTTGCTTAACCTAGATTTTATTATCCATATTTGTAACTGTAATTATTAAAGAAAACACAATTCCCGTCACAATGAACTCGCTTTATTAATCCATTATATACATCAGCATTAAAATTTTGTCGTGGCGTAGGAAGTTATGAGTAGTAGTGCATCTGATTGGAACTTTGGAAGTATATAAATTATTTGATTTGCATATCTACTGTGGACTATGGATAAATCTTGATACCCGTGGATTTTTTCGCCTTAACATCGAAACGTGAGTCTGCTCAGAACACATCGATGCGATTATTAAATTAATTGTAGCAAAAGGTCTCGAATTCTTAATCGCGCACTAAGTACTAAACCCACGTGTAAATAGTTATTTCAATACAAGTTGATAATTGATCGTACGTCTAAGTTTGGTCGATTTAGAAGAAACTCATTTCAATGAAACTTGTATAAGTTAATTTTTTTGTATTAGTTCATGCTTTTTGTAAACTCTGCTGTTCAAACTCGGTGAAGTGGAAAATGAATTATTTTATGACTAAATTAAAGATTTTTTGACAACGGATCGTCATTTAGACGTACAAGCTGTTTGCTTTGAGCTTTATACGATGAACTAGCATACATAAACCATCATTTTCCGCGCACTGGGATAAAGTTGGTGAAACGATTGTCTTCCCTTCAGAAGGCCCTAGGTTCAGACCTAAGCGCCGGTAANTACTTTATGTGTGCTTCACAACTCATACTTAAAACTTGTTAACTTAACTTGTGTAACCTAAAGGGTACTAAAATGTACTTAATAACTTTTGTACTTACGATAACCACCTTAGATCCAGGACACTTAATGCAGCTTTTAGTGTGAGTCTGAAATAAAAATTCCTTCATTCATACAGGGTGTTGTGTAATTCGATGCACATATTTTAACCCTGCAGTACACAGAAATAAGCTGAATAAAACAATTTTCATGAGTGACAAAAACCTCAAAATGACTTCTTTTTCGGGAAATGATAACCTGAAGTAATTCTAGATTTCCTTAGGAATAGGCGTACAATGCAGCCAACGAGTAAAATCTAACTTCTTGACGCCCGTTTTAGCCTATTTCTACGGGAATCTAAAATTATTTCAGGGTATCATTTCTGGACATTTCTGGAAAACGAAAGAGTTTTGAGGTTTTTGTCACTTATGGAAATTGTTTTATTTAGCGTTTTTCTGTATACGGTTGAAATTTGTGCGTCGAATTCCACAACACCCGATATATACGTTCTCGATAAGATCCCATGCCTGACAAACGTTACTGATGTACTGCTTCAGTCGGCGAAAACGTCAGAGCCAACTCAAAAACGAGGTTAATTACTTGTAATCAAGTTCCAACTCAGAAACTTCAATAAATATAATTTATTTTAAAATATGATATGATATTTATTTCCTCTGTGAACAATATTTTCAACCATGAACTTCAGAAATTATTTCAGCATAAAGGCATTAAATAGAATAGAAAGTTTCAGGTTGGTGCAACCAGTAATGGGCGATTTAAAAATCTTGGGCACAAATGAATGAGCCACTGACCATGGAAATATTTGTTCATCGACATACTCTCCATTGCTTTCACTGACTTCATAACACCTTTCAATAAACATATAAATGCCTTACTTTTAAAATTCCTTAAGTTTAGACTCAAAATACAAATTGAACACTTTTTCTATATCTTCTCTTGTTGTCAATCTAAATCCACTAAAATAGTTCTGTAGTCCTCGGAACAAATGGAAATCAGAAGCAGGGTTTAACTGTCTTGCAATTTCCCTAGTGGTAAGAATACAACACATGAGTGAAATCACCCCTTTGAGAACGAGAAAATGATCTGCAACGTCTTTCATTCACTACAACATCCTCATAAAAGTTCTGAATGGATTTTGATTCCGAAACTCGTATAGCAGAACATTTCTTACGTGATCTTTAGATGGGACAAACATGGATGCTAATATTTATGAAAAATGTGAACGTAATTTTGATAAAAATCGTTTTGTTTAGCCACAAAAATTCATTGCCGTTATGACAGAATATAAATAACAAACAAATTTTATTTTAAATATCCATCACCGTGAACCCACCAACCAACCTGATATTGCAGGATGACGTTTAATCAGTGTAAAATAGCTGAGGGCATTCACTCATGACTACAGAAAGTTGTTCAATGGGTTAGTTCTCTAACTCTTACTATCACTGATAGCTACAACGTCATCATTGTTCACTCAATGAATACCACGGTAAACCGTGCTGAATACTATCGCAGGCTGGTTCATTACCCTGTAAATTTCTTGTTATCCGCGCCGCCGATTCAGCTCCGTAGTCCGTACGTCAGTGGCATGCGAGCATTTGTGGAGTGTAGGTGTCATGTGTGTGGCACTGTTAACCAGGGTCAAGTTCACCTGTGTTTTTAGACAGCTTGTGACCGTGGCTTGGGGCGACCCTGTTAATCTTTGCTTCTAGTATCGTAAACAATATAAAATATGCAAACGGTTATTACAACGTGGTGACAAACGTTCGCCGTTGAGTTTGGAGGTCATACACACAGTTAACAATGCACGTGTGTGAAAGTGCACTGCAGTGTTGTCACTGTCGAACACCGGCATCCGTTTTTTTCTCCAAACTTGCTTCTTCTCATTCCATTCTCAAAAATTTCTGAGTTCGGCAGACCAGATACCCTTTTTTAGAGTTGTTCGTTGGGATTTGAAATCTTCCCAAAAATCATAGTCACAATTAACTAAGTCTTTCAACCGTTGGGAAATTTTGTGAGAATTTCATCATGTGAAGTTTTATAAGTGGGCTACCGATTGCTCGTGCTTACTGCAGTAAAGTGAAAGGATTTGCATTCAAGTATATTTTTTTGACTGTTTTATACTAATGAATAGCGTCACTCTTTAACCTGTTCTTATTTTCTGGGACAAGCACCATAAAAAATATGATCTTCATTGAACTTCGATGTCTATTGAAAGACCAAGAGAGTAAAACAGCTTCCAATAATGTTAGCATGTTACGCACTTTGACATTTTTAATTGCTACGTCTAGTAAAAGGTATGAATGTGGAAAATGGTTGAAAGAAACTGCTTCTTGGTCCAACTGTTATCTCCTATGACTGTCAATGACAAAAGTACATCTGGTACGGTATGCGAGTGCTGTGGTGTGTATCGTATCTTGGCTACGTCACCACTAAATGACTAAGTAGGGAATACCGGCACTGCGTTATCTCAGTGTATCATGTGTTGGCTCAGAACTAGCCCATGACGGTGACTATCAATATAGTCCAGTGTATCTGGTGCATCACACCCGATACACCAAGTGCCTGCGGTGCCTCAGCGGGCTGAGACTGCGCCAAAAAATCGCGCACTGCGGGCAGCTGGAGCAACAAATGAGCCTCTGAACAAGAGCTTCTTTTGCTCTCCTACCGTTTTAATCAAGATCCTCGACTGCGAAAAAGTATGACAAAATGTGGCAGATCCATAAGTAGCGCAGATTATTAAAAGTGCGCACGAATGTGCGCTTCACAATATTTGTCATTTTCTCGTACAAGTGTGAAATAGGAATGCACGTTGCGATGTTCAAACAAAAGTTCACATGGAGAGAAGAAAGTGCTTGTAATGAACATTTTGATCGCAAACTGGCTTTTTACAAGCAGTTGTCATCAAGAACTTTATCTCACGAACTATAAAACTATTGCTAAGCTTGAAATTGAAGCTGATTTTAGTTTTGTAAATACAATGTGTTGTTAGAAGGATATCATTGTACGGCCCCTAGCGCTACTTCGGTTGTTTTTGTGTAACCTGAGCCCTGCCGTTTTTAAGTCCTGCGGTTTTTGA
>JACJUY010007648.1:19903-42447 GCA_014220935.1 Platorchestia sp. MABIK
TAATAACGGTGGTTATAATACCGGCAATATGAGTAGAAAAATTAGGCGGTAGAGGGTTAACCACTCCATCAGATGTTTTCTGGCTAAATTCATCAAGATCGAACTTTTCAAGTACAATTCTCTATCACACCGCATCTGGCGAACTATACAGATATGTAAATTTTTTTTCGCGGAAAACTCAAACTTGAGGATTTTGGCCAAAATAGCAGCACGTAGGGTAGCCAAATCGACCGGAGAACTCAGGTCGCTAGTTTTAGTGCTACGGGAACGTATTTTTTGAATATTTGGCGTCTGATTAGAATAACGCAGCGTTCGCGTGCTGTGCGCCTGACCTACTGAAGTACGCTCTACACGTTTATCCACATTGTTTTCAAACTCAAACTTCGAGCTAGTTGTCCTCTCTGCTCGTTGCTGTGCTTCGTAATAATTCTTACTTGATAAGTTTTCCTTACGCATATTTTTAGTGGTCGTGAATGAACCCTCGTGCAAAATTTACTGTCAGCCAGACAGTCAAACACCAGTACCTACTTTTTGTAATCGACGACTTATTTCCCGACAATATAATTTTTAGCCACTTACCGATTGTGTTCAGGCGCTTTTCACACTCTGCCGAGTTTTATTTCCATTATTGCAGAGGCTCATTGCGAAGAAAGAAAATATCATCTTTGTGCAGCAAATCGATCATGACGGCTAATTAATCACTACTCATGCGAATTTTACATCACTGAATTACGTTTTAATCTAACTCAAACAGAATTGATGAATTCCCTTTATGACCAACCGAAGGCGAAACGTCTATTGTAAGCTGTATTCTGGCAAGATTGTAAAATTCTGCTTTCCATGCGACTGAACAGAACACGCACTGTCCTCTCGCACTTCAGGAACGTCGTAACACGCAAATGAGGCCTTAAAATTTCTGTAGTTTGCAGCCCAGAAGATCTCAGCGACAATCGAACGGTAGGAAGAGCGATTAACGCGTACTTGAACGCATATGCTACTGTTCGGCTGTTTACTAGCAAGGTTTTGGTGTCCAGCTTAACTCTCGGAGCTAGAGTTTAGAGGCTGTAGTGTGCTGGGACAGCTTGTAATAAACTGGTCAACTTGACTTGAGGCGTTGCTTGCCTTTGTTCCGGTAGAATAACTTTGGGATCTAGTTTCTTTCTTAAAACTTTATCAGTTATTGAACGTTCTCTATACGATTCATTCTTAATTCTGTTCTTCTCTTGTTATGTCTGAACTGGAATCCAACCGTTCACTCAGTTGTTCACCGTGATTTGATAGGAATATTTCGTAAGCCGACGTTGTGCACTAAGTTGTACTTTCATGTTGCTGTACCTATTTTCTTTCATCACTAAAAAATCATTCCAGCATTCTTCCAACATGATTGATACAATGCATAACTGCATATATATATATAGTTTCATCTAGATCTCAAACCTCCAGCTAGGTTATGAATACCAAACCTACGACTATACATACTAGTGATTTAAGAAAGCAAGGCTTCTGCTTTCTTTTATCGTAACGAATGTATGCCCCTGATGAAGTTATAGCTGAGGTTTGCTGGATCATGCTTTAACTTCACCTTATGATTGCTGAGTTTTGGTCCAGCCAAAGACCATCGCTGAATTTTGGTCCAGAAGACCATCGCCGAGTTTTGGTTCAGAAGACCATCGCCGAGTTTTGCTCCAGAAGACCATCGCCGAGTTTTGCTCCAGAAGACCATCGCCGAGTTTTGGTCCAGAAGACCATCGCCGAGTTTTGGTCCAGAAGACCATCGCCGAGTTTTGGTTCAGATCACGGGTTTGGGAGGGGCTGTGGGTCGCGAAGATTGTCCCCCAGAGCTGCGACCGCAACAAGGCGGCTGCTGTCTGAGATCAATGAGCAGCGCCGGTGACACGCCGCCGGCCTGCAGGGCGAGAGTGGCATGACCGTGCTGCTGCACCGTCTTCTTATCTATGGGAATTAGCACTCCCAGGAAGAAAATGCGAGGTCCCGAACTTGGAGTTAGGCAGGCCTTCTTTTTGTCAAAATGAAATGTTTTTTGTTATCTTAAAAGACCGTCTTTATTCGGGTCACTACTGTCCTGTTTTTCAGCAACTACTACTTTCTTATTCAACTTTTATCTTGTTCCCTACCCTTCCTTCTTAATTAACATTCTGTTTCTGTGCGCGCGGGAACATACTTTGTACATAGATTCCGCGTTCCCTTAAACTCTATACTAAATGGTGCCTGCATCCTTCCTCTCTGAAGATCTTTGTCGTGGTAAAGGGAGGTTAAAACTAATTTATAATCAATCAATCAGTTGACGATTTTAGATGGTAAGTGCAGGCTTAATATACCGTGTATATTGGTTGTTACTTATTCCAATATTAATTTTCTTTATTCCTGAAATAATTTCATCATCGTCTTCAACTCTTTTCAAAGCGAATTGATCAAAATACATTTGAAGTAAATGTTTAAATTTTCTTGATAAAAGCTAATGTTCGCTCACAATGATTTGTCATGACAATGAGTGGTTTACTGATATATTTCAGTATCAGTTTAGTTCTTAACGACGACCTGAGGATACAATTGATACCAAACAAGTGATACTGAAGGAAGTGAGAGAAGTCAACATTGTTTCGGAAACGGACGCTCACGTAAAGATCCCGAAAAGAAGCTGTGTTCAGCAGGATGAAGTCTGGAACGTGAGGGCATATTTAAGGGAGTCTGAATCAACGAGTTATGAATCAACGAGTTCTGAATCAACGAGTTCTGAACCAACGAGTTCTGAATCAACGAGTTATGAATCAACGAGTTCTGAAGTATCAACGAGTTCTGAAGTATCAACGAGTTCTGAATCAACGAGTTCTGAATCAACGAGTTATGAATCAACGAGTTATGAATCAACGAGTTATGAATCAACATGTTCTGAATCAACATGTTCTGAATCGACCATTTTTTCCTTTTAGAATGTTTTTAAGAGTTTAAGAAGAGCTTCACGATACGGTTAAGAACTCGAGGCTAGAATGTTCGGGAGGATATTGGCAGATTGTCTAAGAACGGTTATCTCCACCTTCTCGGGAGAAATGCCCAACGTTATTGCCTGCACACGTCACAAAGTTAGGAGATCGACCGACAGACTGAACAGCCGCAGGTGTTAAGGGACGCCAGCCTCGGGGAACAGCCTACACTGTAATGTACGCCGCCTATCGGCGTATAAGAGAGGATTAAAATGTCTGAACGTACACCAAATTCGGCTCAAATGAATCAACAATCTTACAATAAATTTCTTCTAGAAGAAGATCTTCCTAAACATGCTAATTTTGGATTGATAGTTGAAAGAAAGCAAATTTAGAAGACGTCCTGCAAAGCGAGACTGGTAACCCTGAGTATGGCTAGGTGGAGCTGGTAGGGGAGGTCGAACAAACACGAGCATTACAGATTAGGGTCAAAGCGCTGAAATGACTTCGTCGTCTCAACTTTATTTCTGAAAAACATTGCAGAACATCAAAAGTGTGGTCGTACATAAGAGAGGTTGTGACGAATTATGTATTAACATTAAAAAGACGCAGTTCTTTTCGGAGAATTTCTGTTAAAGGACATGGGATAGGCTGTAGATTTAAGGTTGTTTGTCCTGTGTTGTAGGGACTGGCGACCCAGAGCAGATGTTGTTCGATAACCTCACTGTAAATAGGGCTTTGAGCGTTCAGTCTTTCGTGTTCACTTAGCTTTTTCTGTTTTCGTTCCTCCTTCGCTAACTCTTCTTTGTATTTTCTTATTCTTCTTTCTTAACTTACTGTAGCTTTGCACAAGGTATTCTGTGTGAGAACACACTTAGTGCATAGATACCCCGGTTACTACAGTCCATAATGGATGATTTTTTTTCACTCAGTTGAGATCGCCTTTGTTGCGACTAGAGAGTTTTAGACTAACAACTACGCTACTACTAAAATTGTACTGAACCGATAAAATCCTGAACACCAGCGAGAACGTGCAATTTAATCCATAAAATGTTTGGATTTTCATCCACGTATAAATAAAAGATGCGAAAAACGCACGCACATGAAACTGAAAAAACGATTTAAAAGTAAAGCATGAACAAGATGTGTATGTTGACGTAACGGTGATCATCGGTACAGCCTTCTAAGGCTAGAGTTATGATGCGAGAAAATGAATATATTGCAAACCTTCATCATTCTCAGTTACATCGTCATTTCAGGCTCAAAATTAACCCTGGTTAGAGTAAACTCTATTTCCTCCCGTAATTTCTTAAAGATTAAAAATAAAATAAGTAAAAGGCAAAGCGACCGCGCCATCCAATGTTCTCACCACTAACGTGAACGATAAAGCATGCAGGAGGAATTTCCCACTCGTTTTAACACGTTCCCCGCGTATTGGGCCCTATGTGTACCCATAGGTAAATCCTCATTCATGTACCATTATAAATGAATGATAATTTCATCTGTTTTGCAACCTTTTTAAAAAATAACCGTTATCATACGAGGGGAAATAATTTAAAATTTTATTTCTAAATTGTTTAGGAAACATAAATATGTATTCGAGCAATAAAATCGATTTCCCTATTCTGCTGCTTACAACCTAACCGAACCAACCGTTAACAACCGCGCAAACGCGGTGAACGTCCTGATTTGAGGAACTCGGGCAGAGAAGTTACATGCACAGTCGATCCTGGATTTAAGTATCATTTTATGAAATAAAATTAATTTCAATTATTCAAATCATGCGATGCTTTATTCGAGTTGTGGATGATGACTGGGAATATATAGCTAAGACTCGCATTAAATAGTGCCTAAGATAAATAACTCCACGATTGACTGCAGTTATAGTCAAATGAAAGGAGTTGAATAATTTCTGATGTAACTCTAGGAGCTGAGCCCATCGTATCAAACGTTCAGTACTGCTGCGTCTCCTGCAGCCGTTACAGGAATGTGTGACGGGGGAAATTTTCAAAACAAATTATTTCTAAGTTAACCAAGTCATGAATACGCTAGAATAGATCTTTGACTCCTTTTAAATTAGCGTTCTTGACTAGAAAGTTGTTCGCGAGGATTCTGCTTTCTTTTCCTATAACGAATGTATGATCCTGATCAAGCTGCTACAGAATATCAAAGGACTATGCCTTAAATTTGCCGTAATGCTGTCGAGTTTTTGAGTAGAAGACCATCGCTGTGTGTTGCGATGCCTCTTCCGTACAGATCGTTTAAGACTTTACTCTTGACTGCGAAGTTGTGTTCTTGCTTCCTCTAAATTCACGAGGAAGGGAAGTATGAATTGAATTGAGTCTACGTCCCATTAATTATTGAAAGTGTTTGTTTTCATATGCATATTTCATTTTCAGACGTGCTTCAATACAAAATTCTCTGTTCTGTGCTCGGCTTTCTTCTCATTTCTTAGTCTTTTATAAAAGTGCTATTTATTTTGTGTTCTGAATATTTGCTCGAGTTCAATTATCATTCT
Source organism: Platorchestia sp. MABIK (assembly GCA_014220935.1). Taxonomy (NCBI): domain Eukaryota; kingdom Metazoa; phylum Arthropoda; class Malacostraca; order Amphipoda; family Talitridae; genus Platorchestia; species Platorchestia sp. MABIK. The sequence goes on from JACJUY010007648.1 coordinate 25,364, forward strand.
AATCGAACTTTTATACATTGATTGAACTATAAATAAGCACTCGATTGTATCCTTGACTTCCTCAATTGATGCACTCATAAATAGCAAGGTGAAATTTAAGACTGCTAGACACCATTCAAAAACAATAAATTGCCACAATATTGTGACATATTAAAATATCTCTGTGATAAAAAAAACTTCAATGATAAGTTGAGAACAAATTAGAGCCATAAAATGCTGACGGACTAAAAGAAGCAATAAAGAGACGACCTGACCGCAATGAGCGAGGCGAGCTCGAGCGCGGCCGGCGGGACGACCTGCTCGGCTGGAGGCGCATCAGAGGGCAGCGACGAAGGCAGGAGAGGCGGCGGGGACCAGGAGGACGAGGACGACTCCGACGTCGAGTCTGGCGACTCCAAGGTCGACATGGGCGACCTTAATGCCAACTCCACCAAGCAAGGTGAGGTCAGGGAAAGCAGGCACAATATGAAGCGTCTGCTGCATTGTATTTGCTTTGTTCAGAAAGGAAATTCCGTTTCGTGTAATCTGCTCTCTTAATCGAAATCCTCTTGAAATATTTAATGTAAAATGAAAGTTTGATAGATGATGGGGATTTTGTTCTGATGAAATTAGATGACGTAGTGACAACTTTCGAATGCTGTACCAGACGAAGAACGATAAATTTCGAGTTTATTAGCCTAGAATCGTTTTTTTTAACATTTGACTTGACACTTTGACTGCGATTACTAAATATTAAGTTCAATGCCAAACTCAAATCTAAAGTCAATTGTAGTAAACCATTGTGAAAAAACCAAACATGAACTTGATCGTGCCGTTATTTAGCTTTGATTAAGTATTTATAAAATTTGAATTAGCGACTACTGGTCGGTCAGTAGCATTATGATAATTACCTCCGTGTACCACCGGTGGCGCACGTCGCAGTCAAAGTGTTCATTAGGTTCAGGCACCTGACAATGAGTGCTACACCAAGCAAGGCGAGTGAATGGAAGCTAATAGAAGTAAGTACGTGCTTATCAACACTTTGGCAGCGACGTGAGCCACCGGTGGACACAGAAGGGATTTCCATAATGCTGCTGACCGACGAGAAGTCACTAACTCAATTATCGTGAATACTCAATCAAAACTAAATGAAGGCTCGATTCAGTCAATGCTTGCTGTTTTCGAAATTGCTTACTACAATTGACTTCAAATTTGAGTTGAATATTAAACTTCAGTTTCACCTGCCGCAGCCAAAGTGTTGAGAGTATTTTTGTTAGCTCTGAGTGTAATTAGTGGATTGATTTGGGCGTCTTCAGATCGAACTGCACGTCCTGCCTGCAACTATCGTTCCAGGTTCTCAAAGGGTTTTTGTTAGCTCCAATTTGTATCAGGAGACCATTGTTGCCCCAATACATTTTAAATGTGAAGTGCAGCAGCTGGTGCTAGGTTTTGATGTCCGCTCATGCTTGTGGCATTCATCACACGACGTATTCAGCGTAGTTAAAGACCAAGGATGCACACCTTCGATAAAACTCACGCTGTAAATAATCCCGCTTTGAATCTCTGTCTAAAGTGAGCCTCCTCTTCTGAATATTTCTTTCGTACATTGGAATTGGAGGTCGATAGCGTTTATTGAAGCACAATCTGTCGTAGCGTGTCGCCGTTTCTTGCACCGCACGCGATGCAGCGCCAAACCCGTCACGAACTTGACAACGTCTACCGTAACTTGCCGCGGCGACGTCACCATCTCCGACTGCTACTGCTGCTCTGATCCCACCTTAAACTTCATCGCGGTTACATGGGCCCATCCCCGCTCAGCACTTTCCGTCCAGGGGATTTGAAAATCCACTTTCAACAAATAACGCTGTCATATTTTATTACTTGTCAGAATTACACCCTAACGTGCTCTTTGAACTTCACTGACAAGTGGCAGTTCCTTCCGTTGTTAGTGAGAACTCAATGCCGATGCCAGTCTAATACTGAGGGTTTTAATAACGGTACAATGATTACCGAAATTCAGACGGTAATTGTTTTTGGCTGGACCATCAGGCAATTGGTTTTAACTCTAAGTAAAGAATTGTAATTCTGTAATTTTGAACAAATGATCGAGTAGTGCCTCCCGTACGTGTTTAAATCGTCTTTTTCCCCTGCTGAATAATAATTACTCAGTATGTCATATGTTCTTCAATTCGCTTCTCATCCGGTTACTTTAATAAGCTGGCTTGTCCATGGCTTATATGTAAATTTTATACTTTTCTTAAGTGCCTTGTTTTGCTCACGAAAAAATTCGCAGTCATTTCAACGTTGTTTTCCGTAATTCTTTTTTTACATCATCCATAGTGTCAGAACTGGTGTTACACTAACCCTGTTTAAATATCCCCAACCCTGCCAGCATGACGTGCGCAACACACAATCACTTTTGGTCAGAACAACAGAGCGTAGTTGCGCTATATGGCTGCGCAGTGACCTAGACCGAGCAGGACTGACCGAGTCAATTACGTGACACCAACATACTGTCAAGACTCGCCTTCAGTTACTTCATTATGCAGCTTTAATTGCATGACTTCTCCCCTCTAATGATATCACTACCGTTCTCTTTTCAATTCATTGTTAGAACAGAATCGATCTTTCTGTCCAGTAGCACAATGAAGCTGAGAGCTCCGAAGCTCCTAAATGCTAAGAATACCGGCACTCATTAGCTTAGAAATCATTAGAACTCAGAGCTGAACTGACGGGAACGAGAAATAAATATGCAAACTGTGAGCCCATGAGAAGGATGCAGCTATTACATCTGTGGGAATTAGTGCTCCCAGGAGGAAGATGTGGGGTCACGAGCTAAAATTTACTTTGGGCCTTCCATTTATTGAAACATAATAGGTTTTCGAATTTGTTACGTACTATCTTTTCTGGTTCATTGCCGCCTTTTTCAACGCTTATTACTTTGTTCTTAAAATTTTATCTCGTTCCATAAAATTCTTTCAATCCTGCTGTTTCTATGCGCAGAGTGTGGGACACACCTATGTGCAGATTCCCCTTTCTCTTAATTCCATACTAAATGGTACCTTCCTTCTTTTAATTAGGTACACTTTTGTAGGTGTTAGTTTTAACTAACTTCTAATTAGGTACACTTTTGTAGGTGTTAGTTTTAACTAACTTCTAATTTAAAATTCACAAACCGAGAAAAAATGAAGCCATTGGAACTGGGTCACAAATGTTAGTGAAGCACCCGCTCATAAATGAGACTGTAATTTATAGCCTCGGGAAGAATTTAAGAACCAGAAATAATTTTTGCAAACGAAGTCAAACTGTAGACATTGTATGTGCCGCAACTGCATACAGAGAGCTATACCATTTTCTGTTTTCTAATTAACTGACCCCGTTATCTTGTGATGCGCACAAATTTGCGTGTGAAGCACAAATCTGTTATTAACAAGAAATAACATGGAAACGAGAAATAACATAAGAACGAAAAATTGGATGCGTTATCTTGTGAGACGTGTGAATTTGAGTTTATAATGTTAATGTCAGTAACAGAAAGAATGCCTAATGAACATAGAAAAATATTCTGAACTTTACAACAATTACTATACTTAACCCTTTAACGCCCAAGTGGACTCTACGGTCCTCTTTCGAAAATAGCCTAAATATATTGTATTTCTCGTTAAATTAGTTCCCTAATGTGTTCTTTGCAGTTCACTGCCGAGTGGCAGTTCCTTCCTCATCCTGATATCAGTGATTACCTGATACCGGTGCCAGTTTAGTGACGGTAGTTGTGATAACCGTAATATGAGTACAAAAATGCAGACATTAAAGGGTTAAATGTAACGCTGAGTTCTCCAAAGCAATTGAAAATAATACTTTAAAATTGAAAAGATTAATAACATATTGTGTCGCAGCTTGACTGCAGGTGATACAGCTACCCATTCGTAGGGCATTACACTTACCTGAACCACGTTTATCTGTTGCTACTTGAGAAGTGTGTTCAAGACGAGTGAAAATTGCCTATACGATGAATTCTTTATTGCGCTGTTTTTTGGTGTAGTACGAACTGCAATCCCGTAAAGTTTAGCACGCAAACTTGTTTTTAGATTCCGAATTCAAGTGCCGTTGAGGTAATTTCAATGAAACTGCCGTTAACTCAGACTTAAGACCTCACTCATGAGAATTACCTGGTTCTTCTTAAAAGTGCCTTATTTTACAAGCGAGTATAAGAGGTGCTTGTAATTGAACGCAATTAGTCATTGTTTCAAAAACGATTCCAATTCATTTGCTGATGTAAACAGTGCGCAAACGTTCGAACTATTATCTTGAATATGCGTGTTTCTGAATGCCATGGCTAGCTTTCCATCTTGGAAAGCGAAGCAATCGATAAGCAAAATCCGCTACCAGCCTCTTGGACGTATCTGGGTATCTAAGTTGGCTATATTTTTACTTGGCTCATTCTTTTCTCTAACTTCAGAGGTGAGAAAATCGGCCCAATAAAAATGACTGTTGCGAGATTATTTTCCACTTCGTGTTTTTGCTTGTATGCATATGTTGTTGTAACATTTCCTTTCCATAAATGCTTATGAATGATTTAGGAATATTTTAGGACTAGTATTGGGATGAGGCACAATGTTGTTAAGTTTTCAATTGGGCTTGGCGAGTAAATTGAGGTATTTTCGATGCAAATCGAATCCCTAACTGGTACTTGATGTCGTCACTCTCACCCTTCCCTGCGCCTGACGAGCGGAACAAGTTTTGGAGCACCATTTGGGACGCGAGTTTCCCACACGTGAACTCAAGTTTGACAGCTCCTCAGTGCCTCTTCCGCCGCTACGCATGCTGGCTGTCCAGGAAATTCTTGAGCACTTCATTTTTCAAGGAGATTCGTCTGATAGTTATTTTTCCCATTTATTTTCGTAGTTTTTTAACTGTTAAAGGGCGTTGCGCAATCCAGCGATCGAAAGTTGTTCAATCGAGAATTTATTTTAGCAAAGTATGGACGTTGTATTGATTTTATGGTAATGAATTCTTTTTCGCTCTGATTTTCAAATATTTTTACAGAAAGTTATCAACCTGTCTTCATTGACCGATCACCCCTCAGGGGGATGGAACGGGGGATGCAACGATAGTTTCTATGGGAAGTTGCGCTTCCAGGGAAAGAATAGGTCTCAAGGTGAGGATTAGGTAGGCCTTTTTTGTTGAAATAGAAAGAATAGTTTTCGTTTTGTTGAGGACCATATTTTTCTGGGTCTCTAATGTTCAGTGTTTAATCACCTATTAATTTCTTCTTCAACTTTTACCTTGTTTCATAAACTTCCTTAACTCACTGTGCGGATGCGTGGAGGATCTTGCGTAAGGACACCCTTCGTGCATAAACTTCACGTTACGTTAGTTTCATGCCTTCCTATACTTTTTCTCTTTGGAAGACCAATCATGTGGTAAGGGTGGCTTAAGCTAACCTGAAATCTAATCTTATTATAATCTTGACCTTGCGCTCGTAATGTTAACATTACAGTTCAGAATTAGATCAACCCGTCATAAATCACCTCGAAATTTCTTATAGGCTATGAAAAGTTATAAAGGCCGGAGCACCGAAAGTGAACTGCTATTTTAGGGCGGGCCTGACGGCCTTAGAATTAGATTAGCACGAGCGCTCGCTTGAGCTTTTGATGCGAGGCTCCATGAAGCTCGCTGTAAATAAACGTAGTAACTTGGCCTGCCTGAACATGATCAGCACATGAGACATCAATGCGGAACACTTAACGCTCTTTAGTAACCTTGAGGTTGTGAGCGTCATTTCCAGAGGCTGTGGCACGAAGAACTTGCTTTGTTATGTCCTGCTTTCCGGGAAGTGAGAACTGACGCAAATGACAGGTCTCATTTGGTACTCTTAATTATGAAGTCCTTGCTAGCACCTGTATTGAATGAAAGTGGAGGTGTGGAGGCTCCTTGTGCATTGATTTTTCGTTCCCTTAATTCCATGTTAATTAATGCCTTTCTCGTGCCTATCTTGGGAACAATTTTGTTGTGCTTACAGAGGCTCAAGCAAACTATATAATCTATACTGTCATTACTAATGAATTCGGGGTTCCGTCTCCAGTATTTATTAGAACAGTAAGATATTGAGGTTCCATAATCTGCAAATACTGTTATCGAATTAGTTAGTTCAATAATTTGCGTCAATACGTAAGATATGCAAGGTTCAGTGCTGATGCAGGTCTTGCTACTTATTCTTAGATGCTCCCCGTTACTCGAGGAAGGTTACTTCCCTCCATATCTTCAGAGAAGAATGAGGGCGGCTGAAATGGACCTAACGAGTTCATCGGAAGATGAGAGAAAAACATGAAAGAAAGAAAAATAGTTTATTTCCAAGAAAATAAGAAACGAAACGGTCACTAGTTGTAAAATGTCTTAACGTCCAGATTCTTCGTTGATGTACAGACATGGGTCATTGCCATGTCAATAGTCGAAACAAATGATTGAGAAAAAAGCATAAAAAATACACACCCTATGTTGAGTTAATCTAAGTTTGATAGTGCATGTGAATACGAGCAAGAAAAAAAACTGTATTACCAGTGACGCATTGGTGAAACCGGTCCGTTAGTGCGCTCTTACATTGAAAACGAGCTAAGGAATTTACGGTCTCATAAACTTCCTTCTCAACTCAATTTTACGATGCGCCGAGGACCTTAAGTGGGAATATATCTAGCACAGATTCTATGTTTCCTGAACACAATACAAAATGGTGCCTTCCTCCTTCCTCTCCTTAGAATATCGTCGTTGTGGTTACGGAAGCTTAAACTAACTTGAAATTTAATCTAATATGTTGTTTGTGCATCCACAGTGGCGGCAGAGAGCTATAATCTGCACCATAGATTTTTAGACCAAAATTTCGAAAAAAGTCCAACCGTGCTTATTTTCTTAAATGAAAAGTCTAACCGCGCTTATTTTCTTATATTAAAAGTCTAACCGTGCTTCCATCTAAGGAAGAAATAATGTCCACAGCTCTTCTTGTCGCCACTACAAGCGCCATAAGGTACCTCATTTTATGAATGTTTTGCTGTTTCAATCTCGCTCAACACATCACCTGAATGACACACGATCTTGGCGCAGCACTTCGACCGACTTAACACGTTGCTTGCGAAACGATGGGTCGTTCGTAAGTTTTTCCAGCTGCGAAACGAACAACCCATCGATGGGTCGTTTGAAAAATTTGTACTATCATTTAAAGTTAGTGGTATTAATAATACTGCTGACAATTTTTAACTTTAAAGTCGAGTTGATTATTGAACTTCAGTTTAACCCATCGCAGTCAATATGTCAACATAGCTTTCGTCTCTAAACATCTTCTGCCGTTTTTCGGATCATCAATCCTCATACTACCTGCCGAAATCATGCTGTCTCTTCTTCATTTCTTTCGTGATCATGGACCTCTTGGCAGCACGTTAGGTGGGAAATTTCAGATCATTTCGCAGCCGTTGTTAGATTGTCCTCACAGCAGGTCTGTAACAGAGTAATATGTTCTGTCCTTTATCGCAACGGATGTTTTGGTCAAAGCTCGCATGATTTCTCATTTTGGAAGCTTTTTTTGTAGGAACAAAAAAAGGATCTTCTTAAGGGTCCCAAAAACCGACTTTCTAGGTAACAAGGTACGGGGGAGAGTGCGTCGGCTGTTTTTTTAGCTCGTAAATGGCCATCGTTGTCATTTGCATGTCCGGTCACGCTGGCGTTCCTTGCTATAGAAGAGCGAGGGCGTCTCTTCGTGCATCGCAAATTTGATGCGGCCCATTCTGATCCCTAAAAACATAATATTGAGGCATTAAAATTGATGAAAAAGTGAAAAACGAAGCACTGAGTTGTTTATATAAAGTCCCTACTCTCCACGCTCCTGCATTTCACTGAAGCGTAGTGGGTTTGGGAACTGAAGCGAAGCGGAATTGAGTACACCACATCGTCAATAAAATTTTTTTATTTCTATGGCGGGGACGAAAGAGAAATTTATAAGTCAAATCATGTTAAGAATTTTTTTGCGTGGAAAATTAGTCGAATTTTGTGGCAGTTGTATATAAGCGGTCGTGGGTTGACATAATTTTACGGAAACCGGAAAACTTTTGTAAAAACTATTTAAGTGCACTGAGTTGTGCTTAAAAATAAAATCAGAGCATTAATGTTACAACATTTTCCTCGTCGTTATTACGGCATTAGAGTGTTGGTTGACTCGACATGCTAAAATTTTTTGTCATCAGGAGAGGGTAGTTGCTGACATCGTCTGTTCTCATCAGCTCACCTTAGGGACGTTATTTGTCTAATGTGACAGTATCGCGGCTTTGTGATTGGGAACTCAGGCAGGAGTGTATGTAAAAATGCTGGTACATTTGCTAAACACCCACGGTGATGGTGACTTTCTCTATTCTTCATGAAATGCGGACTTTGAATCGCAACTTATGTTCTTTTTTCATACTCTTATAGTGAATTATGAATCAGTAAATGTGTTTTTTCCTCTATCTTGCCAACAAACCGCTTTTAGTGTTGTCTTAATTCGTACAATACAGTTTTTGCTCTGTCGTTGGGCAACAAAACAAACACGGTCACCATGCATTCAATCATTCACTTTTTGTTTGAAGTCTCAGGTTTTAATGTTTTAAATATGCCTCAATGCTCATATATTAAAAAATGAAGTACCACCTTCAAAAATTTATAAGTTCATCTGTTGTTCGACTGCCAGAGTAAAATTATATCTATCTTTGTACATTTGAAGGCTAAGCTTACTGCACATGTCTCCTTTACTTGCACTTCGGTGTCGTGGCTTATAGTTCGCGTATCGCACGAGAAGGTACTGTTCACTTGACTTCGTGCTGGAAGAATAAACGCTGTGGGCTTTGCATCATCGATTATGGATATCCCATAGTCTTTACTCTTTTACGCTTCTCTTGAGAATTTACTGGAGAAACTTTAGTAGTCAATTTCTTGTTGCGTTGTTTGTATTCATTGAAAATGCTAATTTGAAAAAAGTTTCGTTACTTGAGGGAATTAGAGCTCCTCGTAAGTACTTCAAGTTGCTCGCCGCTCACTTTGTGACCTCGCAGAAACTGAGTGGTGAACTGAATGCGCTCCTCTGGTTGGCCAAGTCTCGCATCATTCTTATTTTTCACCGTGGGAGTAATGGCTTATGTTTTAGCATCTCAAATTCGTTATCATTGACCTTTTCCTTGCGGCGTCTTGTGAATGTGAAAGTTCCTCGTTTTCCAGGGTCGTGCAGACTGTGGAAATCGTGGATTTTAAAATTAACTTCATAAGTAGTCCCTTTCGTTGATGTTCACTTCTGATGATCGTTCAATAAATATTTATATTGAACATGCGATGGGATAAAGATTAATTAATAGGCACAATCCCACATGGATGACATCTACTTGCACTTGAAAATTTCTATTTTAAACGAGCTATTTCGTTTTAATCAGCGCTCCAGGAAAGGGCTGGAAAGTTTTAAGATAATCAGTGGAGGCTGTAATAGTTAATCCAAAACTGATGAATCTTAGGGTGATATTACAACAAAATTCCTCATTCGAATTTTGAAAACCTCGACTCACCTTTAACTGATGCGGTCATTGTGGTAATAAATATAGTGTAGAAAATATCATTTTCCGGTGTAATTTGCTCCCAAGAAAAAATTTGAGATTCCGAGCTTAGACTTCTGTAGGTTGTCTTTTTGTCGGAATACAATTTATTTTTTGTTGTGTCAAGGACAATCTTTTTTGTCGTGATCCTTCATCATTGCCAGCATTTCGTTGTGGTCGTATGTTGATCTGCTCTATTTGAGCTGCAATTTATTTCTTCCATAGTGATTTGGGGTATATATCACTTTAATATATTTTTATCAATAAGGCGTGACTTATGTCCTCGCCATGATTTTGATTTATTGGTAGCTAAAGCTACGCGGCCACCACCCTTAGAATAGGGGAAATTGAATATTTATAATATCAAAATGAATGAACTGATAATTATATTAGGTAACGTTTTTCCATGCCTTTTATGTCTTTTTCTCATCTTTTCAGAACACAGGTATTGATACACTTGTAACCAAGATGGAGATTTAATTATAAAGATTCAATTAAGCGCGCATTACAATAATGAATAACTATTCCTGTTACATAATGGTACTAACACAAGATATCGCTTGCTATATCGAAATAGACCTATGATCTGAGTATTGTGAAATTGGGTTAACAATGCGAAGCTATTTAATGAAATGAGAAACTCATCTTATAGGGAGAGATGTGAGGTCCCTCGGATGTCGAGATAATGGAATGCCAGCCTGGTACGTTCGGTGTGGCGGTAGACGCTTGATATGATATTCTGAGTCAATTAAGCTGGCTTACGGTGATAAAAGTGTTCCATGTTTCGAAATCACTTCACGACGAGTTTGTTGAAATAATGTTTATAACACCAGCGCCGGCACCCGTAGGACACGACTAAAAAGATTGGAACGACACACTTCTTGCTTATGTGGAGTTGCCTGCCTTACTCTATATTAACAAAGAGTATATTAGCCTGCGCCCCAATGGCGAGGGCGGACAAGCCCAAAACACACTTCTAGCTTTGATGGTGTGTCACACTTAACTGCCTGAGTTCCCTTCGCGTCCCTTCCTCCGCGCAGTAAACCCGCTAGAGCTGGGACTTTGCCTCGTTCAAACGATGTTCCATAGAAATATGGAAATCATTCTAACGTACATGGAAATATGCCTAATTGAATCAATAATCCCTATATGAGTTCTCATGATGAAATACCTACTAAAATACAAGAAATATTCCCATAAATAGAAGAATTACAGATTGAGGATAAATTGAATGGTAGTAAATGGCAACCTCGGGCACTCGCTGAAAGAAACGACGGTGTAACATGGTCGATACAATGGCTGTAGCGTGGAGGTTCGTTCAGATGTCGGGCTTCTAGAAGATTCTTGGTAGAGTGGGCATCCTTTGCATCCGTAGGTAACTCGCGATGAAATATCTCTCCAAACATGATGATCGACGCAGTTCTTCTTGGAGATTCAAAGTGAATACGGAGGCCTGACGTAACATTCAAAGTATTCCATGGCAAAAAAAAATTTTCTTGGGCGCTAGATATGATGAATCATATCATTTTCGGTTGACAGCTGTTTCAGCTCCTTTACCCTTTTTTTAATAATCATCAATTATGGCCTTCCTTCTTAACTCACTGATTCTATGCGCAGGTTATCATCTTGTGGAAACACACCTTATGCGTAAATTCCTCGTTCCCTTAACTTCATACTAAATGGTACCTTCATCCTTCCTCTCTTTGGAACGCCTTTGTTGCGGTTAGGGAACCTCAAACTAACTTATCTAACCTAATTCAGGTGTAATTTGTGTGTCAGCTCTCCTACACAGCACACGAGTGCCTAATTTGTCCACCGTGGGTACTGTGTATGTGTTTACAAGTACTGCATTGTCTACGTGATCGAACTCTTCACTCATTTTGTTCCCAGATTTTTATAAGAATTACACGTGATCTGTTTGAAGCACAAACATGGATTTATATCAGTATCGAGCTTCTTTATATCAGGTTTCCCCTTGTCGATTATGAGCTTTTCTAGCCGAGAGTCCCATGAACGGAAAATTTCATTAAGTGAATCCAGAGACGCTATATCACCGTTGTATTTTGCAGTTGCTGGTACCCTCTCTACACGTCACAAATGGTTGCACATGTAGACATTTTTACTTAAAATTCGTGTATGAAAGACCCTGCATTTTACTAGGACTTGCCCGTTCTCCATCTGAATTTAGGGATTCATCGCTGTGTAACTTCAACCCAAAGAACCCTTTCCGTTTCTCTTGAATTTCTGAATTTAATTTCATTGTTTAAGGGTTGTCAGGTAGTTCTTTAATTTTAAATGAATTTTTATTCACGTTTCGGTCTAGCTGTATTTCGTACCTAAATAAGTCTACGCATCGAAAGCGTAACCATGGTAACGTGAGATGTAGAACGCGACCTACAGGCCTACTTCGAAAGACCAATATTAATAAAGTCGCAAATAACTTGACCTGCTTGTCGTATTCTCTGCTCTACTCGAGCGCTCGGCTCTGATGAAAGCACTTCCCGGGTGGTCGGCTCCCGCCATTATGCACGGAATTGAATTGAATCCCCGATGTTGTTGAACGACGGCCTGTACGGCCTTTGGAGTGCTGCTAGTTGTCGTGCCACAGCTCTGTTCTGCCTCTGCGTCACCAAACGTTGTTCAAATATTGAATAGATCTTGAGAAAACTCCCCTCAGGGGTATCAACTGTTGTATCTATGGGAATTAGCGCTCCCAGGGGGACTATCTGAGGGCCCGAGCTAAGGGTGAGGTAGACTTCCTTTTTGTCGAAATAAAATAGGTTTTGTTCTGTTACGGACCATCTTTTTTCGGTTAACTGCTGTCCTGTTTTTCAGCTCCTACTACTTTCTTCTTCAACTTTTTCTTGTTTCATGAACTTCTTTCTTTGCTTACTGTTTTCTGTGCACCTTGTGCATAGATTCCGCGTTCCCTCAACTCCATACCAAATGGTGCCTTCCTCCTTCCTCTCTTGGAACATCTTTGTCGTTGTTAAGGGAGGCTAAAACTTTCTTATATAATAATTATAACAATAATATTAATCTTGAGAAAACTTCAGGCGTGTAATCGCTTTTCTAGTAGAATGGAAGACGTTACTTTCATTATCTGACGAAGATGAGGAGTGAATAATGAGAATTTTGAAGTTTTCATGTTAACGTAGATTGATTTTGTTTCGTTATTTAGCTGTTCGTGTTTGCCATGTGCCACGAACAGACATCGAAATCCAAAAGAAGAGTGAATATCCTATTTTAAAATGTTATACCAAATTAGGTTAAACCGAGCTATCATTTTGCTCATCCATGCGTAATGATTGTCCATTCGTTTTGAATTGATTGTTCGGAGGCTCCACTGTTATATTGTGAGGAGAATTATTGTAAATGGTGCATATTTAAATGTGTCATTCTAATATAGTTGCAAAATTTGTCTCAACAGCCTAAGTTTGTTAACAATTCTACAAAGCTTTCCTCGCTCGTGCGGCGACAGAACGCAGCAGCTGCGGATCACCAATACGAATATCCGTATCACGATTGTTTTTAAGAAGGCTGGTGTTTTTCTCTAATTATCTTTCAAGTACTGACTGAATTTGATTCTCTTCTGACTTTAGCTGTTAAAGGATTTAGTTGTGTGTATCGGTTCGATATTTATTTTCTCCGTTTTCTCGTAGGCATGTGGAGCTGTCGAAAAACTAACCTTTTACTTGAGTCGTAAGTTCTTTTTATATCTATTTTTTATCTTTCTTCGCGGTGTCCACGTTCGCAACCTAGTGTCCCTTGTTGACTGGGTATCTCTTCAAATACCCCTCAGGGGGATACAACTGTTGTATCTATGGGAATTAGCACTCCCAGGGGGATTATGTGAGTGCCCGAGCTAAAGGTTAGGTAGGCTTTCTTTTTGTCGAAATAAAATAGGATTTTGTTTTGTTACGGGCCATCTTTTTTCGGTTCGCTGCTGTCCTGTTTTTTCAACACCTACTACTTTCTTCTTCCACTTTTTCTTGTTTCATGAACTTCTTTCTTAGCTTACTGTTTCTGTGCGCCCTGTGCATAGATTCCGCGTTCCCTCAACTCCATACTAAATGGTGCCTTCCTCCTTCCTCTCTTAGAACATCTTTGTCGTGGTTAAGGGAGGCTAAAACTTTCTTATATAATAATAATAATCTCTTCAAATATTTCACTTTATGGTATTGGTTTCTATGGTTGCTGCCACGCGACAAAGAATTGTGTGAGGCTTAGAATTGATCTGCAAGCGCAGGGGAGAAATTCTTATTGATTTTTTCGATATGTTAACAACAAGCGAAGTAGACCGAATTAAAACGAAGGATTAGCTTGCCAACACTCGAAAAGATCTTCTAAGGTAATTGTAAATAGAGTGAATCAAAGAGATATAAAAAGTCATTCTCACACAAGGGTTCGCTGCCATAAATCTTACGAGGGTAAGTTTCGTTCATCCTGAAGTAGGAGGATGCATAGCATGGACGCGAGGCAGAATTGCGTATTATGCCGAGGCTGAGTTTCCAAAATTGGAGCGGATGTGACGGGAAAAAATGTTCATTAAATTAGGAGAGCTTCTAGCCACGAGGACAAGGACCATCACATTCTCACGTGTGATACTTGATAACAAGAGCGACACAGAGCACCAAATTCCAATTACATTCATGGGATTAATTGGATCGCTTTGGTTTTTAATGGAAAAGGTTTCAAAGCACTTCGCTTTGATCATGCATGGAACATACTTTAACTGAATTAAACCCTTGAATATCATTGAGAAATAGGGATAGAATTTAACCGTTGACGACAGGATTATTTACACACGCAATTTCAGTTAGAAAGTAATGACGTGTTTCTGTAGTGCAGTATTCTGGGAAGACTAATTAAGTTAACATGAGTTGCATTTAAATTAGAATTTCTCGGCTGATCGTTTGAGTCATGTAAACTTGGTTTAGGCCGGAGGAAAACTAATGAGTTGCAATTGAGATAATAGTAACTAATTTCTAATTTTCGGTTGATTTAGGATTAAGTAAATTAAATATTTACGATCGAGAATTGATTCCTGAATTACATTCAAGTTCAATTAGAGGCAAAATCCAGCACATTTTTATTCGTATATCTGCGTATTTATTGAATGATCATTAATAAAAACCCGCCTATACTTTTATTCCTTTGTTGATATCACATTTAAATTCTCTTGATGTCTTTAAATGTCGTGAATAATTTCTGTCTATTTACCAGTGTGTACAATCTTTAATTGTAATTTGGCAACTGAAGATTTATATATTCGTAATTATTGTTTCACTGTTTAACTTAGATTTAGAGGTTACTGATTTGCGGATTTGTAAAGACTTTTATGTAATTATTTTATCAATACGATTGGGGGTGAGGAATTCTCTTTATTTTTCAAAATACAAGATTTCAAGAAGTTTAGCACAAACGTGAGATCTCTAAGAAGCACCCAATTCAATGGTAAAATGTTTATTCAAGTCTATCGTTCTTATCTTGAGTAATGTTTGATCGTTTAGGTGAAATTTAAAATTGTTTTCCGGGTATTTTTCCAAATATTCTTACAATCCATTGAGTCGAAATTATATTTTCCAGTACGGCGTGCATAATGTTTACAGCTGTAGTAACTACATGAGAGGTTATACTATCCTTTTAGGCGAAAACGAAGCCTTTATTCTCCTACTGCCTAAGGATATTTTGACAAATTTTGCGAATGTTCGCTGCTACGAAATGTTAGTTATTTTTGAGATACAACTGTTGTATCTGTGAGACTTAGCGCTCCCAGGGGGAAAATGTGAGGGCCCGAGCTGAGAGGTAGGCTTTCTTTTTATTGAAATAAAATTTTTTTTTTGTTAAGGAATCTTTTTTCGGTTCACTGCTGTCCTGTTTTTTAGCACCTACTTCTTTCTTCTTAAACTTTCATTTTGTTTCATGAAATTCTTTCTCAACTTACTGTTTCTATGCCCCTTCTGCATAGATTCCGCGTTTCCTTAACTCCATACTAAATGATGCCTTCCTCCTTACTATCTTTGGATCGCCTTTGTGGTGGATAAGGAGGCTTAAACTAACTAATAATTTAATCTTATCTGACGCTGTTACACGAACTGAGAGAGGCTTCCTCGGCATTTGTGAGGAATTGATTTTGAATGCTTTTATCTTTTGTATTTCAAGTTTTGGTTCAATAATATATTTACTGCGGAGATTTTTTCGATCGCTATGTACCCCTTGATCGACTTACTAATGAAGAGGAAAATCTTTCTCATCGCAATGATGGCAGCATCACAATTTCCAATATAGCGCAGTACCTTTTACATTGAGAGGCAACATATCTTTACGGTGCAGAACATAACGCTAGTGTATGCCCAGCATTTTAAATTTAACCTTATTTGTGAAAACTGATGACGAAACTTGATGTTTTGAGGACGTGGTTAACGCGTGGATGCTAGTGTTTACTACTTTTTTTCTGATTTCAGTGGACAAACAAGAGTTGTGTTGGGAATTCTGCAAGACTTCCAACAATGGATGAACTAACAAAAACCGATGCCGGACATCGATATTCATGTGAGCACTGAGTTGCTAAGTACCCCTTGAATACTTTCAATTTTTCCGAATGATTCTGAAATCTTTGCGATGGATTCGTCGCCATACATTTTCGAGAGTTTCTGCTGTACAAGCTGCGTACATACCTCAGCACACGACATCTAATGACCGTCTGCAGCGTGTCTGCTCCGCTCCTCTCAGAGGATACAACGATTACATCTGTGAGCATTAGCACTCCCAGGGGAAAATGCAAGGTCCCAGGCTGAGAGTTAGATAGGCCTTATTTGTGATGCTTTAAAATATGTTTTTGCTTTTTTAAGGACCATCTTTATTCGGTTTCCTGTTTTTCAGCACCTCTGACTTTCTTCTTCAACTTTTACCTGGTTTCCTTACCTTCCTTCCTAATTTGCTGCTTTGATGCACATGGAATCCTGGACGGGAATACACCTTGGGCATAGATTCCGGGTTCCCTTAATTCCAAACTAAATGGTGCCTTCATCCTTTCTCTCTGTGAATATCTTTGTATTTGTCTGGTCTGCGTCATGGTGTTGGCGCTGTTTTCCGAATAACTTTTTGCTTCTACGCCGTTCTTCGGACACTATTAAAAAAATTGCTCCTTGGACTCTAAACATCGATTTGTCTCCAAAAAATTACCCTTCGCGAGCTTAGCGCTTAATAATAATAGTGGGTTAACTAATTAATGAGTATAGGTTTCCAGAGATTTTCTTCTCAAAGCCGTTATATTATTTTACTCCTCGCTGTAATTTTTTTGGGGTTTATGGTTGATATATATGATATACTAAGAGGCACGTTTTCTCATGAAAGTGCATGGAAGGAGATATTTTTTCAAGGTACATGAGGGACTTTGCAACTTTCGGAAGATGGACGGGATTCTCTTGCTCCTTGGTATGCTGAAAGGATCTGTCCTAGTTAGCTGTCCTAGAGAGAGTGCTTAGCGATTCTCTCAAAAAT
>JACJUY010007649.1:0-14204 GCA_014220935.1 Platorchestia sp. MABIK
CTCAGGCCTCGTTAATACTATTTGTTGTTAGGGAAGCCACATTTTGAAATCAGCAATTTTTAAAAAATCAGAACTGTAGCCAAAAATCATACGCCCCAAAGATATTTTCAAACGATTCAAGAAAAAAAGTTTCTGAGAAGAGATATCGTTCTAGAAAATAAGCTGCAACGACGGTTATAAGTGGTGCAATATCTATTTTGCTGTTTTAAAGCTTTGAAAGTCCAGCGAGGTAAACACACCGTTAAAGTCATTCAAGTACTATCTAACCCAATCCGTACTGGATCACTTATAATATAATGTTGGCTTCCCATTCAGCTTACGAAATATCCTAATTGGGTGCTCGTTCACTTATTAAATTCTTAATTTTCCCACCATAAGTAAGAGGCATCAATCAAAATATTTTCTAGTCACGCAAATAAGTTATTGAAAATTCATTATAGTTATCAACAAAAAAAAGTCGTGAACAATTTTCTCTCATGACCATTAAAACTAGAGAACTGTTCACCAATCTGTGGACCAATCACAGCAGCTGTCTCACGCTTCTTTGGCGGACCACTGGTAGTCCACTTCATCGATGCGGTTCGAAAGAAGAGAACGACACCACTGCCTTCGATCGACGCATGAGCCACACGAGAATACCATTAAAAGAAATCTAGAGTCTAGTAGTCTACTTATGCGGTCAAGACCCCTGATTTTTTAAAACGAGTTGAGTAGTCCATTAAACCTTTCCACCCTTCATTTATCAAGTTCAAATTAATCGAAATAATATTCAAAATATTTCAAGTCATATCCAATTTGATCCAAGTCGCGTTTAAATTAATCCAAGACATGTTCAAATAAATTCCAGTCAAGTTCAAATTACTTTAGGTCATGTTCAAATTTATTCAGGTAAAATTCAAATTAATCCCCATCGAGTTCAAATTTATATCTGTCAAGTTCAAAATAATCCTAGCCCAGTTCATATCATTTCAAGTCAAATCCATTTTAATCCAATTTACGTTTAAATTAGTAAAAGTCAAGTTCAAATTAATTCAAGTCAAGTTCAAAGTAATTCAAGTCAAATTCAAATTAAATCACGTTATGTCCTAATTGATCAAAGACGTTTTCAAATTAATAGAAGTCAAGTTCAAATTAATTCAAGTCAAATTCAAATTAATCCTAGTCGAGTTTAAATTAATTCAAGTCAAATTCAAATCAATCCACGTCGAGTTCAAATTAATCTTTGTCAAGTTCAAATTAACGCAAGTCAAGTTCAAATTAATTCAAGTCAAGGTAAAATTAATTAAAGTCAAATTCAAATTAATCCACGGTGAGTTAAAATTAAACTCTGCCAAGTTCAAATTAATCCAAATCAAGTTCAAATTAATCTAAGTCAAGTTCAAATTTATTCAAGTCAAAGTAAAATTAATCCAAGTCGCGTTCAAAATAATCAAAGTAAAGTTCAAATTATTTCGTGTCAAGTTCAAATTATTTCAAGTTAAATTCAAATTAATTCAACTCAAGTTCATATTAATCCAAGTAAAGTTCAAATTAATCCAAGTCGCGTTCAAAATAATCAAAGTCAAGTTCAAATTATTTCATGTCAAGTTCAAATTATTTCGAGTTATATTCAAATTAATTCAACTCAAGTTCATATTAATCCCAGTCAAGTTCAAACTAATTCAAGGCAAGTTCAAATTAATTCAAGGCAAATTCAAATTTATCCAAGTCGCGTTTAATATATCAAAGTCAAGTTCAAATTAATTCAAGTCAAGGACAAATTAATTTAATTCATATCAAAATTATTTAAAGTAAAATTCAAATTGATCCACGTCGAGTTCAAATTTATATCTGTCAAATTCGAATTAATCCGAGTCAAGTTCAAATTATATCAGGTCATATCCAAATTGATCAGAGTCGTTTTTAAATTAATGAAAGTCAAGTTCAAATTAATTGAAGTCAAATTCAAATTAATCCAAGTCTCGTTTAAATTAATCCAAGTCAAGTCCAAATCAATTCAAGTCAAATTCCAATAAATTCATGTCAAATTTAAATTAATTCATGTCAAATTCAAATTAATCCACGTCGAGTTCAAATTAATCTCAGTCAGGTACAAATTAATCCAAGTCAAGTTCAAATTAATTCAAGTCAAATTCATATTAATTTCCGTCATGTTCAAATTAATCCAAGTCAAGTTCAAATTAATTCAAGTCAAATTCAAATTAATTCAAGTCGTGTTCAAACTAATCCAAGTCAAGTTCGAATTAATTCAAGGCAAATTCATATCATCCAAGTCGCATTCAAATTAATTCAAGTCAAGTTCAAATTAATTCAACTCAAATTCACACTAATCCAAGTCGCTTTCAAATTAATCCAAGTCAATTTCAAATTATTTCAATTCAAATTCAAATTATTCCATGTCGCGTTTATATTAATACAAGACAAGGTCAAATTCTTTCAAGTCAAATTCCAATTAATTCAAGTCAAAGTCAAATTAATTCATGTCAAATTCAAATTAATCCAAGTCGCGTTCAAAATAATCAAAGTCAAGTTCAAATTATTTCAAGTCAAGTTCAAATTAACTCAAGGCAAATTCAAAATAATTCAACTCAAATTCAAATTAATCCACGTCAAGTACAAAATAATTCAACTCAAATTCAAACTAATCCAAGTCGCGTTTCAATTAATCCAAATCACTTTCAAATTAATTCGAGTCAAATTCAAATTCATTAATGTCAAATTCAAATTATTTCAAGTCGCGTTTATATTAATACGAGTCATGTTCAAAATAATGCATGTCAAGTTCCAATTATTTCAGGTCAAATTCAAATTATTTCATGTCAAATTCAAAAAAATCTCCGTCAAGTTCAAATTAATTCAAGTCAAATTCAAATCATTCCACGTCGAGTTCGAATTAATCTCCGCCAAGTTCAAATTAATCCAAGTAAAGTTCAAATGAATTCAAGTATAGTACAAATTAATTTCATTCATATCCAAATTATTTCAAGTAAAATTCAAATTAATCCACGTCGATTTCATTTTTATATCTGTCAAGTTCAAACCAATCTAAGTCAAGTTCAAATTATTTCAAGTCATATCCAAATCGAAAGATATCGCGTTTAAATTAATCCAAGTCAAGTTTTAATTGATTCAAGTCAAATTCAAATGAATTCAGGTCATACTCAAATTAATCCGAGTCAAGTTCAAATTATTTCAAGTCATATCCGAATTGATTCAAGTCGCGTTTGAATTAACCCAAGTCAAGTTCAAATTAATTTAGGTCATACTCAAATTAATTCAAGTGAAGTTCAAATTAATCCACGTCGAGTTCAAATTTATATCTGTCAAGTTCAAATTAATCCAAGTCAAGATTAAATTATTTCAAGTCATATCCAAATTGATCCAAGTTGCGTTTAAATTAATCCATGTCAAGTTCAAATTAATTCAAGTCAAATTCAAATTAATCCAAGTTGCGTTCAAAATAATCAAAGTCAAGTTCAAATTATTTCATGTCAAGCTCAAATTATTTCAAGTCAAATTCAAATTAATTCAACTCAAGTTCATATTAATCCAAGTAAAGTTCAAATTAATCCAAGTCGCGCTCAAAATAACCAAAATCAAGTTCAAATTATTTCATGTCAAGTTCAAATTATTTCGAGTTAAATTCAAATTAATTCAACTCAAGTTCATATTAATCCCAGTCAAGTTCAAACTAATTCAAGGCAAGTTCAAATTAATTCAAGGCAAATTCAAATTTATCCAAGTCGCGTTTAAAATATCAAAGTCAAGTTCAAATTAATTCAAGTCAAATACAAATTAATTTAATTCATATTCAAATTATTTCAAGTAAAATTCAAATTGATCCACGTCGAATTAAAATTAATCCAAGTCAAGTTCAAATTATTTCAGGTCATATCTAAATTGATCAGTGTCGTTTTTAAATTAATGAAAGTCAAGTTCAAATTAATTGAAGTCAAATTCAAATTAATCCAAGTCTCGTTCAAATTAATCCAAGTCAAGTCCAAATTAATTCAAGTCAAATTCCAATTAATTCCTGTCAAATTCAAATTAATCGTCGTCGAGTTCAAATTAATCTCAGTCAGGTACAAATTAATCCAAGTCAAGTTCAAATTAATTCATGTCAAATTCATATTAATTTTTGTCATGTTCAAATTAATCCAAGTCAAGTTCAAATTAATTCAAGTCAAATTCAAATTAATTCAAGTCAAATTCAAATTAATTCAAGTCGTGTTCATATTAATCCAAGTCAAGTTCGAATTAATTCAAGGCGAATTCATATTATCCAAGTCGCATTTAAATTAATTCAAGTCAAGTTCAATTTAATTCAACTCAAATTCACACTAATCCAAGTCGCTTTCAAATTAATCCAAGTCAATTTCAAATTAATTCAAGTCAAATTCAAATTATTCCATGTCGCGTTTAAATTAATGCAAGACAAGGTCAAATTCTTTCAAGTCAAAATCCAATTGATTCAAGTCAAGTTCAAATAATTTCAAGTCAAGTTCAAGTCAAGTTCAATCCAAGTCGAATTCATATCAATCTCCGTCAAGTTCAAATTAATTCAAGTCAAATTCAAATTGATCAGAGTCGTTTTTAAATTAATGAAAGTCAAGTTCAAATTAATTGAAGTCAAATTCAAATTAATCCAAGTCTCGTTTAAATTAATCCAAATCAAGTGAAAATTAATTCAAGTCAAATTCCAATTTATTCCTGTCAAATTCAAATTAATCGTCGTCGAGTTCAAATTAATCTCAGTCAGGTACAAATTAATCCAAGTCAAGTTCATATTAATTCAAGTCAAATTCAAATTAATTTCTGTCCTGTTCAAATTAATCCAAGTCAAGTTCAAATTAATTCAAGTCAAATTCAAATTAATTCAAGTCGTGTTCATATTAATCCAAGTCAAGTTCGAATTAATTCAAGGCAAATTCATATTATCCAAGTCGCATTCAAATTAATTCAAGTCAAGTTCAAAATTATTCAACTCAAATTCACACTAATCCAAGTCGCTTTCAAATTAATCCAAGTCAATTTCAAATTATTTCAAGTCAAATTCGAATTATTCCATGTCGCGTTTAAATTAATACAAGACAAGGTCAAATTCTTTCAAGTCAAATTCCAATTGATTCAAGTCAAGTTCAAATAATTTCAAGTCAAATTCAAATCAATCCAAGTCGAGTTCAAATCAATCTCCTTCAAGTTCAAATAAATTCAAGTCAAATTCAAATTAATTCAAGTCAAATTCAAATTAAACTACGTCGAGTTCAAATTACTCTCCGCCAAGTTCAAATTAATCCAAGTCATGTACAAATTGATTTAATTCATATCCAAATTATTTTAAGTGAAATTCAAATTAACCGTCGTCGAGTTCAAATTTATATCTGTCAAGTTGAAATCAATCCAAGTCAATTTTAAATTAATCCAAGTCAAGTTCAAATTAATTCAAGCCAAATTCAATTTTATCCTAGTCGCGTTTGAAATAATCAAAGTCAAGTTCAAATTTTTTCAAGTCAAGTTCAAATTAATTCAAGTCATATTCAAATTAATTAAACTCAAATTCAAACTAATCCACGTCGAGTTCAAATTAATCTCTGTCAAGTTCAAATTAACCCAAGTAAAGTTCAAATTAATTCAAGTCAAGTTCAAATTAAAACAGGTCAAATTCAAATTAATCCACGTCGAGTTTAAATTAATATCTGTCAAGTTCAAATTAATCCAAGTCAAGTTCAAATGAATTCAAGTCGAATTCATATTAATCCACGTCGAGTTCTAATTTATCTACTTCAAGTTCAAATTCATTCAAGTCTAATCCAAATTAATCCACGGCGAGTTCAAATTTATCTACGCCAAGTTCAAATTTATCCAAGTCAAGTTCAAATTAATCCAAGTTGCGTTCAAAATAATCAAAGTCAAGTTCAAATTAATTCAAGTCAATTTAAAATTAATTTAGGTCAAATTCAAATTTATTCAAATAAAATTCAAATGGATCTACTTCGAGTTCAAACTTATGTCTGTCAAGTTCAAATCAATCCAAGTCAAGTTCAAATTAATCCAAGTCAAGTTCAAATTAATTCAAGTCAAATTCAATTTTATCCTAGTCGCGTTTGAAATAATCAAAGTTAAGTTCAAATTTTTTCAAGTCAAGTTCAAATTAATTCAAGTCATATTCAAATTATTTCAACTCAAATTCAAACTAATCCACGTCGAGTTCAAATTAATCTCAGTCAATTTCTAATTAACCCAAGTCAAGTTCAAATTAATTCAAGTCAAGTTCAAATTAAAACAGGTCAAATTCAAATTAATCAACGTCGAGTTCAAATTAATATCTGTCAGTTTCAAATTAATCCAAGTCAAGTTAAAATTAATTCAAGTCGAATTCATATTAATCCACGTCGAGTTCTAATTAATCTACTTCAAGTTCAAATTAATTCAAGTCTAATCCAAATTAATCCACGGCGAGTTCAAATTTATCTACGCCAAGTTCAAATTTATCCAAGTCAAGTTCAAATTAATCCAAGTCAAGTTCAAATTAATTCATGTCAAATTCAAATTAATCCAAGTTGCGTTCAAAATAATCAAAGTCAAGTTCAAATTAATTCAAGTCAATTTGAAATTAATTTAGGTCAAATTCAAATTTATTCAAATAAAATTCAAATGGATCTACTTCGAGTTCAAACTTATATCTGTCAAGTTCAAATCAATCCAAGTCAAGTTTAAATTAATCCAAGTCAAGTTCAAATTAATTCAAGTCAAATTCAATTTTATCCTAGTCGCGTTTGAAATAGTCAAAGTTAAGTTGAAATTTTTTCAAGTCAAGTTCAAATTAATTCAAGTCATATTCAAATTATTTCAACTCAAATTCAAACTAATCCACGTCGAGTTCAAATTAATCTCAGTCAATTTCTAATTAACCCAAGTCAAGTTCAAATTAATTCAAGTCAAGTTCAAATTAAAACAGGTCAAATTCAAATTAATCCACGTCGAGTTCAAATTAATATCTGTCAGTTTCAAATTAATCCAAGTCAAGTTCAAATTAATTCAAGTCGAATTCATATTAATCCACGTCGAGTTCTTATTAATCTACTTCAAGTTCAAATTAATTCAAGTCTAATCCCAATTAATCAACGGCGAGTTCAAATTTATCTACGCCAAGTTCTAATTTATCCAAGTCAAGTTCAAATTAATCCAAGTCAAGTTCAAATTAATTCATGTCAAATTCGAATTAATCCAAGTTGCGTTCAAAATAATCAAAGTCAAGTTCAAATTAATTCAACTCAATATGAAATTAATTTAGGTCAAATTCAAATTTATTCAAATGAAATTCAAATTGATCTACGTCGAGTTCAAACTTATGTCTGTCAAGTTCAAATCAATCCAAGTCAAGTTTAAATTAATCCAAGTCAAGTTCAAATTAATTCAAGCCAAATTCAATTTTATCCTAGTCGCGTTTGAAATAATCAAAGTCAAGTTCAAATTTTTTCAAGTCAAGTTCAAATTAATTCAAGCCACATTCAAATTAATTCAACTCAAATTCAAACTAATCCACGTCGAGTTCAAATTAATCTCTGTCAAGTTCAAATTAACCCATGTCAAGTTCAAATTAATTCTGGTCAAGTTCAAATTAAAACAGGTCAAATTCAAATTAATCCACGTCGAGTTCAAATTAATGTCTGTCAAGTTCAAATTAATCCAAGTCAAGTTCAAATTAATTCAAGTCGAATTCATATTAATCCACGTCGAGTTCTAATTAATCTACTTCAAGTTCAAATTAATTCAAGTCTAATCCAAATTAATCCACGGCGAGTTCAAATTTATCCTCGCCAAGTTCAAATTTATCCAAGTCAAGTTCAAATTAATCCAAGTCAAGTTCAAATTAATTCATGTCAAATTCAAATTAATCCAAGTTGCGTTCAAAATAATCAAAGTCAAGTTCAAATTAATTCAAGTCAATTTGAAATTAGTTTAGGTCAAATTCTAATTTTTTGAAGTAAAATTCAAATTGATCCACGTCGAGTTCAAATTTATATCTGTCAAGTTCAAATTAATCCAAGTCAAGTACAAATTAATTTAATTCATATCCAAATTATTTCAAGTAAAATTCAAATTGATCCACGTCGAGTTCAAATTTATATCTGTCAAGTTCAAATTAATCCAAGTCAAGTTCAAATTATTTCAGGTCATATCCAAATTGATCAGAGTCGTTTTTAAATTAATGAAAGTCAAGTTCAAATTAATTGAAGTCAAATTCAAATTAATCCAAGTCACGTTTAAATTAATTCAAGTCAAGTCCAAATTAATTCATGTCAAATTCCAATTAATTCATGTCAAATTCAAATTATTTCAAGTCAAATTCAAATTATTCCAAGTCGCGTTTCAATTAATCCAAGTCAATTTCCAATTATTTCAAGTCAAATTCAAATTATTTCATGTCAAATTCAAATTAATCTCCGTCAAGTTCAAATTAATTCAAGTCAAATTCAAATTATTCCACGTCGAGTTCAAATTATTCTCCGCCAAGTTCAAATTAATCCAAGTCAAGTTCAAATTAATCCAAGGCAAGTTCAAATTAATTCAAGGCAAATTCAAATTATTCCAAGTCGCGTTTAAAATAATCAAAGTCAAGTTCAAATTAATTCAAGTAATATTCAAATTACTCCACGTCGATTTCATTTTTGTATCTGTCAAGTTCAAACCAAACCAAATCAAGTTCAAATTATTTTAAGTCATATTCAAATTGATCGAAGACGCGTTTAAATTAATCCAAGTCAAGTTTTAATTGATTCAAGTCAAATTCAAATGAATTCATTCCATATTCAAATTAATCCAAGTCAAGTTCGAATAATTTCAAGTCATATCCGAATTGATTCAAGTCGCTTTTAAATTAACCCAAGTCAAGTTCAAATTAATTAAGGTCATACCCAAATTAATTCAAGAAAAGTTCAAATTAATCCACTCCGAGTTCAAATTTATATTTGTCAAGTTCAAATTAATCCAAGTCAAGTTTAAATTATTTCAAGTCATATCCAAATTGATCCAAGTCGCGTTTAAAATAATCCATGTCAAATTCAAATTAATCCAAGTTGCATTAAAAATAATCAAAGTCAAGTTCAAATTATTTCGTGTCAAGTTCAAATTATTTCATATTAAATTCAAATTAATTCAACTCAAGTTCATATTAATAAAAGACAAGTTCAAATTAATCCAAGTCGCGTCAAAATAATCAAAGTCAAGTTCAAATTATTTCGTGTTAAGTTCAAATTATTTCAAATTAAATTCAAATTAATTCAACTCAAGTTCATATTAATCCCAGTCAAGTTCAAATTAATTCAGGGCAAGTTCAAATTAATTCAAGGCAAATTCAAATTAATCCAAGTCGCGTTTAAATTAATCCAAGTCAAGTCCAAATTAATTCATATCAAATTCCAATTAATTCATGTCAAATTCAAATTAATTAATGTCAAATTCAAATTATACCACGTCGAGTTCGAATTAATCTCTGTCAGGTACAAATTAATCCAAGTCAAGTTCAAATTAATTCCAGTCAAATTCATATTAATTTCGGTCATGTTCAAATTAATCTAAGTCAAGTTCAAATTAATTCAATCCTAATTTAAATTAATCCATGTCGAGTTCAAATTAATATCTGTCAAGTTCAAATTAGTAAAAGTCAATTTCATATTAATTTAAGTCAAATTCAAATTAATCGAAGCCGAGTTCAAATCAATCTCCATCAAGTTCAAATTAATCCAAGTCAAGTTCAAATTAATTCAAGTAGTGCAGAATACCTGCATTATAGCCTTAAGTACTAGAATTAAAGTAGATTTGAGGAAAAACGATTGAAGCGGTAGCTTCATTAACTTATAAAATTGAATTCAATAAATTAATTAAATTAACCGCAATTGGAAGGAATCAAAATAAAACAATTTGGGAAAAGTATTCAGCTAATATTTCTTATATACAGTCACTCCTTTCACACCGCTCCTCTGATTAGCACAGTTGTACCGTACTAGTACCAACTCTCCCTTTCTGCTACTAACTTCTGTGAAAGCTCCTCCGGTTTCCACAGTTCTTCATCAGATCCCGCAGAGAAACCATCATATCTGCCTATCCCGGAATCGACGCTACTCTCGATTCACTGTTCGACGCTTCGCTGGACTGCTGGACCTTGGTTGTAGCCGCATGTGCCAGGTATATTTCGAACGGCAAAATTGCCCCTTCGTCTCGACCGAATTTCAGCTGGATCTCAACTGTCTACGCGTGCCTGGTGGAGCGCAATCGATGAAAGTGTTAATTCCGCTACCATCTTCAAGACCGTAAATTCAACTTCAATGAAAATGTGTGAATAAACTCTTCGCTGGAAGGACGGACGGACCGGCAGCCGGGATCATAGAGCGGACGGCAACACTCAGACGTCGCTCGGAGGTTGGTCTAGTGCATCGTTGCAAATGGGCTGTTCGGGGACGGTGTGAACCTATAGTGACTGCTTCCCATGATTAATTAAAACATCCGCTTGATGAACTAAAACTTTATAAACTTACCATGGTGTTAAAAACCACATAAACTTACCTTGTTGTTAAAAACCTCATAAACTTACCTTGGTGTTAAAAACCTCATAAACTTACCTTGGTGTTAAAAACCTCATAAACTTACCTTGTTGTTAAAAACCTCATAAACTTACCTTGGTGTTAAGAACCTCATAAACATACCTTGGGGTTAAAAACCTTATTAACTTACCTTGGTGTTAAAAACCTCATAAACTTACCTTGGTGTTAAAAACCTCATAAACTTACCTTGGTGTTAAAAACCTCATAAACTTACCTTGGGGTTAAAAACCTCATAAACTTATCTTTGGGTTAAAAACCTCATAAACTTACCTTGGGGTTAAAAACCTCATGAACTTACCTTGGGGTTAAAAAACTCATGAACTTACCTTGGGGTTAAAAACCTCATGAACTTCCCTTGGTGTTAAAAACCTCATGAACTTCCCTTGGTGTTAAAAACCTCATAAACTTACCTTGGTGTTAAAAACCTCATAAACTTACCTTGGTGTTAAAAACCTCATAAACTTATAACTTATAAAACCTAAAAACTTTGGTGGTAAACTAATTTCATTGTGTTTGGTTGATCTCTGGAAATTACGTACGTTAACAGTTCGCGTTTTCATGCCTTTGCAGGATGGACGAAGCCTTAGCCGGACATCGGACCTGCCATTGAACTGCTAATGGTTCTTGCAGCTCGTCCTGTTCCCTGTTCCTGTGCTTGTTACGGCTGTTTACCACGGGACTGTTTCCCACGTGACCTAGTCTCTTTCCGGAGTAAAACTTGAATGCCCGTTGAACTTAATCTTTATTCTTTCGTAATTTAGAATTTCCAAAGAAAATTGTACACAAGTCAAATTCAAATTGATTCAAGTCAAATTGAAATTAATCCAAGTCTCGTTTAAATTAATCCAAGTCATGCGCAAATTCAAGTGAATTTCAAATCAATTCAAGTGAAATTCAAATTGATTCAAGCCAAATTCAAACAAATTCAAGTCAAATTCAAACTAATTTCTGTCATGTTCAAATTAATCCAAGTCAAGTTCAAATTAATTCAAGTTAAATTCATATTAATCCAAGTCGCGTTTAAATTAATCCAAGTCAATATCAAATAATTCAAGTCAAATTAAAATAAATCCACGTCGAGTTCATATAAATCTCCGCCAAGTTCAAGTTAATCCAAGTCAAGTTCAAATTTATCCAAGTCGAGTTCAAATTAACCCAAGTCAAATTCAAATTTATCCTAGTCACGTTTAAAATTGTCATAGTCAAGTTCAAATTACTTCAAGTCAAGTTCAAATTAATCCATGTCGAATTCAAATTAATCTCTGCAAGTTCTCAAGTTCAAATTAACCGAAGTCAAGTTCAAATCAATTCATGTCAAGTTCAAATTAATTCAAGTCAAATTCAAATTAATCCAAGTCGCGCCTAAAATAATTAAAGTCAAGTGCAAATTAATTCAAGTCAAGTTCAAATTAATTTAAGTCAAATTCAAATTAATTCAAGTGAAATTCAAATAAATCCCCATCGAGATCAAATTTAAATCTGTCAAGTTCAAATTATTCCAAGTAAAGTTCAAATTATGCACGTTAAACTCAAATTAATTCACGTTATATCCAAATTGATCAAAGACGTTTTCAAATCAATAAAAGTCAAGTTCAAATTAATTCAAGTCAAATTCAAACTAATCCTAGTCGAGTTTAAATTAATTCAAGTAAAATTCAAATCAATCCACGTCGAGTTCAAATTAATCTTTGTCAAGTTCAAATTAACCCAAGTCAAGTTCAAATTCATTAAAGTCAAGTTAAAATTAATTAAAGTCAAATTCAAATTAATCCACGGCGAGTTCAAACTAAAATCCGCCAAGTTCATATTAATCCAAGTCAAGTTCAAATTAATCTAAGTCAAGTTCTAATTAATTCAAGTCAAATTCAAACTAATCCAAGTCGCGTTCAAAATAATCAAAGTCAAGTTCAAATTAATTCAAGTCATGTTCAAATTATTTTAGGTCAAATTTAAATTCATTCAAGTAGAATTCAAATTGATCCACGTTGAGTTCAAATTTATATCTATCAAGTTCAAATTAATCCAAGTCAAGTTCAAATTAATCCAAGTCAAGTTTAAATTAATTCAAGTCAAGTTCAAATTTATGCTGTCGCGTTTAAAATAATCAAAGTCAGGTTCAAATTATTTCAAGTCAAGTTCAAATTAATTCAAGGCAAATTCAAAATAATTCAACTCAAATTCAAGTTAATCCACGTCGAGTTCAAAATAATTCAACTCAAATTCAAACTAATCCAAGTCGCGTTTCAATTAATCGAAGTCAATTTCAAATTAATTCAAGTCAAATTCAAATTAATTCAAGTCAAATTCAAATTATTCCAAGTCGCGTTTATATTAATGCAAGTCATGTTCAAATTTTTTCAAGTCAAGTTCCAATTATTTCAAGTCAAATTCAAATTATTTCATGTCATATTTAAATTAATCTCCGTCAAGTTCAAATGAATTCAAGTCAAATTCAAATTATTCCACGTCGAGTTCAAATAATTCTCCGCCAAGTTCAAATTAATCCAAGTCAAGTTCAAATTAATCGAAGGCAAGTTCAAATTGATTCAAGGCAAATTCAAATTATTCCAAGTCGCGTTTAAAATAATCAAAGTCAAGTTCAAATTAATTCAAGTCTAGTTCAAATCAATTTAATTCATATTAAAATTATTTCAAGTAAAATTCAAATTAATCCACGTCGATTTCAATTATATATCTGTCAAGTTCAAACCAATCCAAGTCAAGTTCAAATTATTTCAAGTCATATCCAAATTGATCGAAGTCGCGTTTAAATTAATCCAAGTTAAGTTCTAATTGATTCAAGTCAAATTCAAATGAATTCATTTCAAATTCAAATTAATCCAAGTCAAGTTCAAATTATTTCAAGTCATATCCGAATTGATTCAAGTCGCGTTTAAATTAACCCAAGTCAAGTTCAAATTAATCAAGGTCATACTCAAATTAATTCAAGTAAAGTTCAAATTAATCCACCTCGAGTTCAAATTTATATCTGTCAAGTTCAAATTATTTCAAGTCATATCCAAATTGATCCAAGTCGCGTTTAAATTAATCCATGTCAAGTTCAAATTAATTTAAGTCAAATTCAAATTAATCCAAGTTGCGTTCAAAATAATCAAAGTCAAGTTCAAATTATTTCATGTCAAGTTCAAATTATTTCAAGTTAAATTCAAATTAATTCAACTCAAGTTCAAATTAATCCCAGTCAAGTTCAAATTAATTCAGGGCATGTTCATATTATTCCAATTCAAATTCAAATTTATCCAAGTCGCGTTTAAAATATCAAAGTCAAGTTCAAATTAATTCAAGTCATGTACAAATTAATTTAATTCATATCCAAATTATTTCAAGTAAAATTCAAATAGATCCACGTCGAGTTCAAATTTATTTTTGTCAAGTTCAAATTAATCCAATTCAAGTTCAAATTATTTCAAGTCAGATCCAAATTGATCAGAGTCGTTTTTAAATTAATGAAAGTCGAGTTCAAATTATTTGAAGTCAAATTCAAATTAATCCAAGTCACGTTTAAATTAATCCAAGTTGTACAAAAACTGATGGTGGAGTTAAAGAAATTCCG
This sequence comes from Platorchestia sp. MABIK, assembly GCA_014220935.1. Classification (NCBI taxonomy): domain Eukaryota; kingdom Metazoa; phylum Arthropoda; class Malacostraca; order Amphipoda; family Talitridae; genus Platorchestia; species Platorchestia sp. MABIK. Next base: position 14,179 of record JACJUY010007649.1, read on the forward strand.
GTTTGAGATTTTTAATTCAATTAAAC
>JACJUY010007649.1:14558-25449 GCA_014220935.1 Platorchestia sp. MABIK
ACTGTAAAGGCGACTGAACCAGCAGCACTGTGCGGGGTGAAATCTGGGGCGAGACTGCCGAGGGCAGCATGGCGGGTGATTTAACTACACATTTAATGTCGTAGCCACCTGACCAGAACCTGACCTACTGACAACGCACAAATCGTGTCTGGTCAACTGAACAAATCAAATTGCTTCGAGTGGTAGCCTTATTAATAAGGCGACCTATCTGGATTTCCGCACACAAATCAAGTCCAAATTAATTCATGTCAAATTCCAATTAATTCATGTCAAATTCAAATTAATTCATGTCAAATTCAAATTATTCCACGTCGAGTTCAAATTAATCTCAGTCAGGTACAAATTAATCCAAGTCAAGTTCAAATTAATTCAAGTCAAATTCATATTAATTTCTGTCATGTTCAAATTAATCCAAGTCAAGTTCAAATTAATTCAATCCTAATTCAAATTAATCCATGTCGAGTTCAAATTAATATCTGGCAAGTTCAAATTAATCCAAGTCAATTTCTTTTTAATTTAAGTCAAATTCAAATTAATCCAAGTCGAGTTCAAATCAATCTAAATCAAGTTCAAATTAATCCAAGTAAAGTTCAAATTAACTCAAGTCAAATTCAAATTGATTCAAGTCAAATTAAAGTTAATCCAAGTCTCGTTTAAATTTTTCCAAGTCAAGTACAAATTCAAGTGAATTTCAAATCAATTCAAGTAAAATTCAAATTGATTCAAGTCAAATTCAAACAAATTCAAGTCAAATTCAAACTAATTTCTGTCATGTTCAAATTAATCCAAGTCAAGTTCAAATTTATTCAAGTCAAATTCATATTAATCCAAGTCGCGTTTAAATTAATCCAAGTCAATTTCAAATTAATTCAAGTCAAATTAAAATAAATCCACGTCGATTTCATATAAATATCCGCCAAGTTCAAGTTAATCCAAGTCAAGTTCAAATTAATCCAAGCCGAGTTCAAATTAATTCAAGTCAAATTCAAATTTATCCTAGTCGCGTTTAAAATTGTCAAAGTCAAGTTCAAATTATTTTATGTCAAGTTCAAATTAATCCACGTCGAATTCAAATTAATCTCTGCAAGTTCTCAAGTTCAAATTAATCGAAGTCAAGTTCAAATCAATTCATGTCAAGTTCAAATTAATCCAAGTCGCGCTTAAAACAATCCAAGTCAAGTGCAAATTAATTCAAGTCAAGTTCAAATTAATTTAAGTCAAATTCAAATTAATTCAAGTGAAATTCAAATAAATCCACATCGAGTTCAAATTTAAATCTGTCAAGTTCAAATTATTGCAAGTAAAGTTCAAATTATGCAATTTAAATTCAAATTAATTCACGTTATATCCAAATTGATCAAAGACGTTTTCAAATCGATAAAATTCAAGTTCAAATTAATTCAAGTCAAATTCAAATTAATCCTAGTCGAGTTTAAATTAATTCAAGTAAAATTCAAATCAATCCACGTCGAGTTCAAACTAATCTATGTCAAGTTCAAATTAACCCAAGTCAAGTTCAAATTAATTCAAGTCAAGTTTAAATTACTTAAATATAAATTCAAATTAATCCAAGTCGCGTTCAAAATAATCAAAGTCAAGTTCAAATTAATTCAAGTCAAGTTCAAACTATTTTAGTTCAAATTCAAATTTATTCAAGTAGAATTCAAAATGATCCACGTTGAGTTCAAATTTATATCTATCAAGTTCAAATTAATCCAAGTCAAGTTCAAATTAATTCAAGTCAAGTTCAAATTTATGCTGTCGTGTTTAAAATAATCAAAGTCAGGTTCAAATTATTTCAAGTCAAGTTCAAATTAATTCAAGGCAAATTCAAAATAATTCAACTCAAATTCAAGTTTATCCACGTCGAGTTCAAAATAATTCAACTCAAATTCAAACTAATCCAAGTCGCGTTTCAATTAATCCAAGTCAAGTTCAAATTAATGCAAATAAAGTTCCAATTATTTCAAGTCAAATTCAAATTATTTCATGTCAAATTCAAATTAATCTCCGTCAAGTTCAAATTAATTCAAGTCAAATTCAAATTATTCCACGTCGAGTTCAAATTAATCTCCGCCAAGTTCAAATTAATCCAAGTCAAGTTCAAATTAATTCAAGTCTAGTACAAATTAATTTCATTCATATTCAATTCATTTCAAGTGAAATTCAAATTAATCCACGTCGATTTCATTTTTATATCTGTCAAGTTCAAACCAATCCAAGTCAAGTTCAAATTATTTCAAGTCATATCCAAATCGATCGAAGTCGCGTTTAAATTAATCCAAGTCAAGTTTTAATTGATTCAAGTCATATTCAAATGAATTCAGGTCATATTCAAATTAATCCAAGTCAAGTTCAAATTATTTCAAGTCATATCCAAATTGATCAGAGTCGTTTTTAACTTAATGAAAGTCAACTTCAAATTAGTTGAAGTCAAGTTCAAATAAATTGAAGTCAAGTTCAAATTAATCTCAGTCACGTTTAAATTCATCCAAGTCATGTTCAAATTAATTCAAGTCAAAATCAAATTGATTCAAGTCAAATTCCAATTAATCCAAGTCTCGTTTAAATTAATCCAAGTCAAGTACAAATTCAAGTGAATTTCAAATTAATTCAAGTCAAATTCAAATTGATTCAAGTCAAATTAAAGTTAATCCAAGTCTCGTTTAAATTAATCCAAGTCAAGTTCAAATTAATTCGAGTCAAATTCAAATTATTCCAAGTCGCGTTTAAATTAATCCAAGTCAAGTTCTAATTGATTCAATTCAAATTCAAATGAATTCAGGTCATATTCAAATTAATCCAAGTCAAGTTCAAATTATTTCAAGTCATATCCAAATTGATCAGAGTCGTTTTTAACTTAATGAAAGTCAAGTTCAAATTAATTGAAGTCAAGTTCAAATTAATCTCAGTCACGTTTAAATTCATCCAAGTCAAGTTCAAATTAATACAAGTCAAGTTCTAATAGATTCAAGTCAAATTCCAATTAATCCAAGTCTCGTTTAAATTAATCCAAGTCATGTACAAATTCAAGTGAATTTCAAATTAATTCAAGTCAAATTCAAATTGATTCAAGTCAAATTAAAGGTAATCCAAGTCTCGTTTAAATTAATCCAAGTCAAGTACAAATTCAAGTGAATTTCAAATCAATTCAAGTAAAATTCAAATAGATTCAAGTCAAATTCAAACAAATTCAAGTCAAATTCAAACTAATTTCTGTCATGTTCAAATTAATCCAAGTCAAGTTCAAATTAATTCAAGTCAAATTCATATTAATCCAAGTCGCGTTTAAATTAATCCATGTCAATTTCAAATTAATTCAAGTCAAATAAAAAGAAATCCACGTCGAGTTCATATAAATCTCCGCCAAGATCACGTTAATCCAAGTCGAGTTCAAATTAATTCAAGTCAAATTCTAATTTATCCTAGTCGCGTTTAAAATTGTCAAAGTCAAGTTCAAATTATTTTAAGTCAAGTTCAAAATAATCCACGTCGAATTCAAATTAATCTCTGCAAGTTCTCAAGTTCAAATTAACCGAAGTCAAGTTCAAATCACTTCATGTCAAGTTCAAATTAATTCAAGTCAAATTCAAATTAATTCAAGCCGCGCCCAAAATAATCAAAGTCAAGTGCAAATTAATTCTAGTCAAGTTCAAATTAATTTAAGTCAAATTCAAATTAATTCAAGTGAAATTCAAATAAATCCACATCGAATTCAAATTTAAATCTGTCATGTTCAAATTATTCCAAGTAAAGTTCAAATTATGCAATTTAAATTCGAACTAATTCACGTTATATCCAAATTGATCATAGACGTTTTCAAATCGATAAAAGTCAAGTTCAAATTAATTCAAGTCAAATTCAAATTAATCCTAGTCGAGTTTAAATTAATTCAAGTAAAATTCAAATCAACCCACGTCGAGTTCAAATTAATCTTTGTCAAGTTCAAATTAACCCAAGTCAAGTTCAAATTAATTCAAGTCAAGTTCAAATTAATTCAAGTCAAATTCAAATTAATCCAAGTCGCGTTCAAAATAATCAAAGTCAAGTTCAAATTAATTCAAGTCAGGTTCAAATATATTTAGGTCAAATTCAAATTTATTCAAGTAGAATTCAAATTGATCCACGTTGAGTTCAAATTTATATCTATCAAGTTCAAATTAATCCAAGTCAAGTTCAAATTAATCCAAGTCAAGTTCAAATTAATTCAAGTCAAGTTCAAATTTATGATGTCGCGTTTAAAATAATCAAAGTCAGGTTCAAGTTATTGCAAGTGAAGTTCAAATTAATTTAAGGCAAATTCAAAATAATTCAACTCAAATTCAAATTAATCCACGTCGAGTTCAAAATAATTCTACTCAAATTCAAACTAATCCAAGTCGCGTTTCAATTAATCCAAGTCAATTTCAAATTAATTCAAGTCAAATTCAAATTAATTCGAGTCAAATTCAAATTATTCCAAGTCGCGTTTATATTAATACAAGCCAAGTTCAAATTAATGCAAATCAAGTTCCAAGTATTTCAAGTCAAATTCAAATTAATCTCCGTCAAGTTCAAATTATTTCAAGTCGAATTCAAATCATTCCACGTCGAGTTCAAATTAATCTCCGCCAAGTTCGAATTAATCCAAGTCAAGTTCAAATTTATGCTGTCGCGTTTAAAATAATCAAAGTCAGGTTCAAATTATTTCAAGTCAAGTTTAAATTAATTCAAGGCAAATTCAAAATAATTCAACTCAAATTCATATTTATCCACGTCGAGTTCAAAATAATTCAACTCAAATTCAAACTAATCCAAGTCGAGTTTCAATTAAATAAAGTCAATTTCAAATTAATACAAGTCAAGTTCAAATCAATGCAAGTCAAGTTCCAATTATTACAAGTCAAATTCAAATTATTTCATGTCAAATTCACATCAATCTCCGTCAAGTTCAAATTAGTTCAAGTCAAATTCAATTTATTCCACGTCGAGTTCACATTAATCTCCGCCAAGTTCAAATTAATCCAAGTCAAGTTCAAATTAATTCAAGTCTAGTACAAATTAATTTCATTCATATATAATTCATTTCAAGTGAAATTCAAATTAATCCAAGTCGATATCATTTATATATCTGTCAAGTTCAAACCAATCCAAGTCAAGTTCAAATTATTTCAAGTCATATCCAAATCGATCAAAGTCGCGTTTAAATTAATCCAAGTCAAGTTTTAATTGATTCAAGTCAAATTCAAATGAATTTAGGTCATATTCAAATTAATCCAAGTCAAGTTCAAATTATTTCAAGTCATATCCGAATTGATTCAAGTCGCGTTTAAATTAACCCAAATCATGTTCAAATTAATTGAGGTCATACTCAAATTAATTCAAGTATAGTTCAAATTAATCCATGTCGAGTTCAAATTTATATCTGTCAAGTTCAAACTAATCCAAGTCAAGTTTAAATTATTTCAAGTCATATCCAAATTGATCCAAGTCGTTTTTAAATTAATCCATGTCAAGTTCAAATTAATTCAAGTCAAATTCAAATTAATCCAAGTTGCATTCAAAATAATCAAAGTCAAGTTCAGATTATTTCATGTCAAATTCAAATTATTTCAAGTTAAATTCAAATTAATTCAACTCAAGTTCATATTAATCCAAGTCAAGTTCAAATTAATCCAAGTCGCGTTCAGAATAATCAAAGTCAAGTTCAAATTATTTCATGTCAAGTTCAAATTATTTCGAGATAAATTCAAATTAATTCAACCCAAGTTCATATTAATCCCAGTCAAGTTCAAACTAATTCAAGGCAAGTTCAAATTAATTCAAGGCAAATTCAAATTTATCCATGTCGCGTTTAAAATATCAAAGTCAAGTTCAAATTAATTCAAGTCAAGGACAAATTAATTTAATTCATATCCAAATTATTTCAAGTAAAATTCAAATTGATCCACGTCGAGTTCAAATTTATATCTGTCAAGTTCTAATTAATCCAAGTCAAGTTCAAATTATTTCAGGTCATATCCAAATTGATCAGAGTCATTTTTAAATTAATGAAAGTCAAGTTCAAATTAATTAAAGTCAAATTCAAATTAATCCAATTCTCGCTTAAATTAATCCAAGACAAGTCCAAATTAACTCAAGTCAAATTCCAATTAATTCATGTCAAATTCAAATTAATTCATGTCAAATTCAAATTAATCCACGTCGAGTTCAAATTAATCTCAGTCAGGTACAAATTAATCGAAGTCAAGTTCAAATTAATTCAAGTCAAATTCAAATCAATCCTAGTCGCGTTTGAAATAATCAAAGTCAAGTTCAAATTTTTTAAAGTCAAGTTCAAATTAATTCAAGTCATATTCAAATTGATTAAACTCAAATTCAAATTAATCCACGTCGAGTTCAAATTAATCTCTGTCAAGTTCAAATTAATCCACGTCGAGTTCAAATTAATATCTGTCAAGTTCAAATTAATCCAAGTCAAGTTCAAATTAATTCAAGTCGAATTCATATTAATTCAAGTGAAATTCAAATAAATCCACATCGAGTTCAAATTTAAATCTGTCATGTTCAAATTATTCCAAGTAAAGTTCAAATTATGCAATTTAAATTCGAACTAATTCACGTTATATCCAAATTGATCATAGACGTTTTCAAATCAATAAAAGTCAAGTTCAAATTAATTCAAGTCAAATTCAAATTAATCCTAGTCGAGTTTAAATTAATTCAAGTAAAATTCAAATCAATCCACGTCGAAATCAAATTAATCTTTGTCAAGTTCAAATTAACCCAAGTCAAGTTCAAATTAATTCAAGTCAAATTCAAATTAATCCAAGTCGCGTTCAAAATAATCAAAGTCAAGTTCGAATTATTTCATGTCAAGTTCAAATTAATTCAAGTGAAATTCAAATTCATTCAACTCATGTTCAAATTAATCCTAGTCATGTTCAAATTAATCCAAGTCAAGTTCAAATTCAGTCAAGTCAAATTCAAATTAATCCCCGTCGAGTTCAAATTTATATATGTCATGTTCAAATTAATCCAAGGCAAGTTCAAATTAATTCAAGGCAAATTAAAATTTATCCAAGTCGCTTTTAAAATATCAAAGTCAAGTTCAAATTAATTCAAGTCAATTACAAATTGATTTAATTCATATCCAAATTATTTCAAGGGAAATTCGAATTGATCCACGTCGAGTTCAAATTTATATCTGTCAAGTTCAAATTATTTCAAGTTGAATCCAAATAGATCAGAATCGTTTTTAAATTAATGAATGTCAAGTTCAAATAAATTGAAGTCAAATTCAAATTAATATAAGTCGCGTTTAAATTCATCCAAGTCAAGTTCAAATTAATTAAAGTCAAGTTCAAATCAATTCAAGTCAAATTCCAATTGATTCATGTGAAATTCAAATTAATTCATGTCAAATTCAATTTAATCCACGTCGAGTTCAAATTAATCTCTGTCAGGTACAAATTAATTCAAGTCAAGTTCAAATTAATTCAAGTCAAATTCATATTAATTTCTGTCATGTTCAAATTAATCCAAGTCAAGTTCAAATTAATTCAAGTCAAATTCAAATTAATTCAAGTCGTGTTCAAATTAATCCAAGTCAAGTTCTAATTAATTCAAGGCAAATTCATATTTTCCAAGTCGCATTTAAATTAATCCAAGTCAAGTTCAAATTAATTCAACTCAAATTCACACTAATACAAGTCGCTTTTAAATTAATTCAAGTCAATTTCATATTATTTCAAATCAAATTCGAATTATTCCAAGTCACGTTTATATTAATACAAGACAAGGTCAAATTCATTCAAGTCAAATTCTGAATAATTCAAGTCAAAATCAAATAAATTCATGTCAAATTTCAATTAATCCACGTCGAGTTAAAATTAATATCTGTCAGGTTAAAATTAATCCAAGTCAAGTTCAAATAATTTTAAGTCAAGTTCAAATAATTTTAAGTCAAATTCAAATTAAACTACGTCGAGTTCAAATTATTCTTCGCCAAGTTCAAATTAATCCAAGTCATGTACAAATTGATTTATTTCATATCCAAATTATTTCAAGTGAAATTCAAATTAACCCTCGTCGAGTTCATATTTATATCTGTCAAGTTCAAATCAATCCAAGTCAAGATTCAATTAATCCAAGTCAAGTTCAAATTTATTCAAGTCATATTCAATTTAATCCTAGTCGCGTTTGAAATAATCAAAGCCAAGTTCAAATTTTTTTCAGTCAAGTTCAAATTAATTCAAGTCATATTCAAATTAATTCAACTCAAATTCAAATTAATCCAAGTCGAGTTCAAATTAATCTCTGTCAAGTTCAAATTATTTCAGGTCAAATTCAAATTAATCCAAGTCGAGTTCAAATTAATCTCTGTCAAGTTCAAATAAACCCAAGTCAAGTTCAAATTAACTCTAGTCAAGTTCAAATTTTTCCAAGTCAAGTTCAAATTTACACAAGTCAAATTCAAATTAATCCCAGTCTCGTTCGAAATAATCCAAGTCAAGTTCAAATTAATTCAGGTTAAGATCAAATTAATTCAAGTCAAATTCAAATTAATTCAAGTCTAGTTGAAATTATTTCAAGTCAAATTTAAATTAATGCATGTCAATTTCATATAACTCCACGTCGAGTACAAATTAATCTCTTTCAAGTTCAAATTAATCCAAATCAAGTACAAATTAATTCAAGTCAAATCCAAATTAATTCAAGTAAAATTCAAGTTAATCCAAGTCGCGTTAAAATGTTCAAAGTCAAATTCAAATTAATTCAAGTAAAATTCAAATTAATCCACGTCGAGTTCAAATTTCTTTCTGTCAAGTTCAGATTAATCCAAGTCAAGTTCAAATTAATCCAAGTTATTTCCAAATTGATCCAAGTCATTTTTAAGTTAAATAAAAGTCAAGTTGAAATTAATTAAAGTAAAATTCAAACTAATCCAAGTCGCGTTTGAATTAACCCAAGTCATGTTCAAATTAATTCAAGTCATGTTCAAATTCATTCAAGTCAAATTGAAATTAATTCAAGACTCGTTTAAATTAATCCAAGTCAAGTTCAAATGCAAGTGAATTTCAAATCAATTCAGGTCAAGTTCAAAATGATTTAGGTCAAATTCAAATTCATTCAAGTCAAATTCAAATTAATCTCCGTCATGTACAAAATAATCCAAGTCAAGTTCAAATTAATTCAAGTCAAATGCAAATTTATCTAAGTCAGGTTCAAATTAATACCAAGATTAATTTAAATTCAAGTCAAATTCAAAGCAATCCACGTCGAGTTCAAATTAATCATTGTAAAGTTCACATTAATCCAAGACACGTTCAAATTAATTGAAGTCAAATTCAAATTAATCCAAGTCGCTTTCAAATTTATCCAAGTCAAGTTAAAGTTATTTCAAGTCAAGTTCAAATTATTTCAAGTCAAATTCAAAATAATTCAAGTCAAATTCAAATTTATCCACGTCGAGTTCAAATTAATCTCCTCCAAGTTCAAATTAATCAAAATCAAGTTCAAATTAATCAAAGTCAAGTTCAAATTAATTCAAGTCAAATTCAAAGTAATCCAAGTCGCGGTTAAAATAATCAAAGTCAATTTCAAATAAATTCAAGTCAAGTTCAAATTTATTTAAGTCAGATTCAAATAAACTCGAGTAAAAATTCAAATTAATAAACGTGGAGTTCACATATATACCTGGCAAGTTCAAATTAATCCAAGTCATGTTCAAATTAATTCAAGTCAAGTTCAAATTGATTCAAGTCAAATTCAAGTTAATCCAAGTCTCGTTTAAATTAATCCAAGTGAAGTTCAAATTCAAGTGAACTTCAAATCAATCCAAGTCAAGTTCAATTCAAGTGAATTTCAAATCAATCCAAGTTAAGCTCAAATTAATTTAATTCAAATTTAAATGAATTCAAGTTAAATTCAAATCAATCTCTGCCACGTTCTTTTTAATCCAAGTCAAGTTCAAATTAATCCAAGTCAAGTTCAAATTATACCAAGTCATTTCCAAATTAATTCAAATCGCGTTTAAATTAATCCAAGTCAAGTTCAAGTTAATTCAAGTCATATCCAAATTGATCAGAGTAGTTTAAAATTAATAAAAGTCAAGTTCAAATTAAATCAAGTCAAATTCAAATGAATACAAGTCGCGTTTAAATTACTCCAAGTCATGTACATATCAACTCAGGTCAAGTTCAAATTGATTTATGTCAAATTCAAATTAATTCAAGTCAAATCCAAATTAATCTCTGACAAGTACAAATTAATCCACGTCAAGTTCAAATCAATTCAGGTCAAGTTCAAATTATTTCGAGTCAAATTCAAATTAGTTCGAGTCAAATTCAAATTAACCTCTGTCAAATTCAAATTAATCCAAGTCGCGTTTAAAATAATTCAAGTCTAGTTTACAATAATTCAAGTCTAGTTTACAATAATTCAAGCCGAGATCAAATTAATTCATGTTAAACTCAAATTCATTCAAGTTAATTCAAATAAATCCCCGTCGAGTTCAAAATTACATCTGTCAAGTTCAAATTAATCCAAGTTAAGTTAAATCTAAATAAAGTCAAGTTCAAATTATTTCAAGTCATATCCGAATTGATCATGGTCGTTTTTGAATTAATAAAAGTCAAGTTCAAATAATTAACAGCCAAATTCGAATAAATCCAAGTCGAGTTTAAATCATTTCAAGTTCAATTCATATTAATCCAATTCGCGTTTAAATTAATCCGAGTCAAGTTCAAATTAATTCAAGTCAAATTCAAATTAATTCACTCAAATTCAAATTAATCCAAGTCGCGTTTAAATTAATGCATGTCAAGTTCAAAATAATTCAATTCAAGTTCAAATTAATTCGAGTCAATTTCAAATTAATTCATGTCAAATACAAATTAATCCACGTCGA